>CM070035.1:156560357-156594364 GCA_036250615.1 Ptychadena robeensis | reverse complement strand
ATTTTTGGAATATATGAAAATAACTTGAAAAATGTTCCAACAGAACCTTAATTAATAAGTCTTATTTTTAAAAAATGAATTAATGTGGCATATATATATATTTGACACCCTCAAGTCAAAAGTATGAAAATTGTAACATTTCTCTGGCAGACTTTGTGAATTAAAGGGAGTATTGTAAAAACATTGAAAAAAAAATAATTGCAATTTTGCATAAAATAGGATCAACGTTGATTTAAATTTGATTTGAACTTAATTTAAACATAAACTACAAGAGTTACAGCAATATTTCGTGATGAAATCATGTTTATGAGCTTTGAAATGAACTCAGCTAGTTGAAATATTGAAACCTAGAAATAAAAGCAGATTTGCTGTGTGTTTATGTGCCTTACCTGCTGTATGTCCCACACTAGGCTTATACTTGAGTCATTACGTTTTTTCAGGGGTTTTTTTGTTTTATAATTATTAGGCACCCCGGCTTGTATTTTGATCTGCTTTTTCAAGAAAATATACAGGAAGGACACAGCCAGTATGAGGAGCTGGCGTGGTGGCATGCAGAGCTTTATGGAAACACAAAGCTAAGGTGAAACCCATGTGTGACTCCGTAACTAAATACATTTAAATCCAATCAATGAATAAAATAAATTGGCTAAGGACAGTTCTATTTGAGAGAAAAGGAGTAGATGATGTAGTTTGTCCATCAGTCAGGAATTAGGTGTCTGACTGGCTGCACAATGTGGGACATTCACACTGCAATGGAATCACAGTAAGGCTAGGTCTACACTAGGCAGCCCCAGAAAGGCTTGATGTGTCCATAGCGGCCGCCTGAGGTTTGCCAACTGTTCGGACATTGTTTCAGAGAGTTCTGGAGGTGGCATTCGCGGTGTGTCGGTAATGTCACGTCCTATACCTTCCATTAGCAAACCGCGTCTAGTTTGCACTTGTTACACACCACGCCCATTGTTTACAAATGGGTGTGGCATGTGTTTCCCATGCGTCTGCGGGACACCGCTGGAAACACCCAGCCAGCCCCTGACATGGTCATGATGGTGTGGCGCTGGTGTACACTGGCACGTCATTTCCCATAGCGGTATACAGAAAGCCTAAGAAGTTTCAGTTCAGGAAATGTGTCAGTACATCTGCTGCAGACTAAAGGTAAGGCTGGAGTTCCGCTTTAAGATTGCACTAACTCTATGAGAATATTTACTATCCTTTCTGAAATACAATAGGATTGGGGGAGTCGTGTCCTATTAAACTCTTTTTCCCATGTGCGCAGGTGTATCCAGTCATTCCTCATTATTTACATCATTGTAAGATGATTGGCGCCGCATATATTTTCATATAGCTTTAAACAGTGGCTTGATACAAAGCAAGCCAGCAGTCCCATGCTGCTAAATCTTCAATGGCAAAGAAAAAGGAATTCCTTAACATGTCGGCACTACTTAAGGCCACAGCTTTTGATCAAAGCCAAGTGAGCCCACAAGGAAAATGTAAAATGACAAGGGGGGGGGGGCGTTTAACGTTAAAAGCCTGTTGTTTGTTTTTAGTGAGCCCAGAACCAAATCTGGAACATGTGATGGCAGGACCAGCGTTCTAGAATCCTTCTGGTCCCAAAACTTCCCGAATCTGGGCCAGCTGTAAACTGTACAGAACAATTCATATTTTTGGTTCATCAGTGCACTTTTTGTTAGGCCAGTTTTCAGCAGTCTATCAGCATAGCTGACTAATCAAGGTTTTAATTGCTTTAATGACATGTCATTACCTTTCATTTCTGCACAGAGGGTATTGGACGGTACACGGTCTTCGGGGAGGGCCTGGGAATGTAGGTCATAGTCTTTCTGTAATATTCTTGGCTGCGTGAAGTAATCATTTGTGTCCCGTGGTTTGATCTCACTCATTATCATGTGCAACTGAGCTGCGGCTTCTGTGAGAGACAATGGGCACAGTCAGTGGGGAACGGTGAACCGCAAACAGCTTTGTCTCCCAGAGTTCATTGCTGTGCCCTGACTGTTTTAGGTAACAGGACCCAAAACGTCTGAAGGCACGGCAGTTGTGGCATTTAGCACAAAGGAGCAGAGACAAAATACTCTCATACAGATCAACTGTTAACAGCTATGGAAATAAAAGGTCATGAGACACAACACAAAAAGGAAACATGGTAAAGCAGAACTCTGTTCTAAAGAAAAAGAGGATATTTGTGCACAGGGAAGAATTAATAAAATTTGTAAACGCCAACCTCCACACAACCTGCTTAAGCAAGAAGAATGAACTTAAAAATGTAAATCTTTCCATTCACTACTAAATAAAAAAAACACACATTATGTCTAAAGTAAATTAACTGAAAACTGGGGCAATCTTGATTACTATCCAAATTATATTCTTTAATAAACATTGATTGGGAATGACCAGTATGCAGTTGGGAGCACTTCCCTGCAAGCATGCGTTTTTTTCCCAAAATGCATGTAAAAAATTTTTTAGGGGGTGCCATGTTTTTACATTCATCTTAGGGTATGTTTCCACATTCGTCAGGACCCCCTGCGCTAAGCGCATTGCTTGGCAGGAGGTCCTGATGGAGAACATACACTGTACCTGCACAGTGGATGCTGTGTTCTCACAGCACTGAGCCGTTATGCCGATGAAGGGGTTAAGGTAGTGGTGTACGTTAACCCCTGCATCGGCGGATGTCTGAACACAGCATCCGTCAGCCAGCTAAAGTGTATGTGATCCATCGGGATCCCTGCCAAGCACTGCGCTTAACATAGGGGTCCCGACGGATCATAGGATGCAGTGGAACCCCCCCTTTAGACGTACATTTTTTCTCCTTTTCATTGATGTCAATGGAGTTGCATGCATATAAAAAACGCATCCAATGTGCGTTCAATGTACACCCATTTTTTTCTATAGGTGTGTCCTGGTGTTTGGTTTATGCTTGCATTCCAATGTAATTCATAAAAAGCCATAAGCCACGTTTTACAAAGCAGAACGCGCCCCGCGCCTGTGTGAACAGTTCTATTAAAAACAAAGACATGCCTGGAGTTCTCATGAAATGTCACAGTGCTGCCTTGGCCTAAACGTAGAAAAACGATAAGTGCAGACGCCCCACTGCATTTACCAACAGGAAATGACGTGCCAGCCTATACTGGCGCATCATAACCTGCGTCAGGGGGCTTCATCTGGCCGTTGCATAGCATTGGTTGCATTTAACCATATGCTATCCTTTACACAGAGCAGAGTTTGGGAGTGGCATTATTTCTAACAAACATTTTCAAATTGCAATAACAATAATAATATTAAGAGCATCCTTGCATAAAAAAATCACAAGACAGACCTGATTCAGTATCCATTGGCATAAGACCTTCAGGAGAAGAACTGTGGACAACAGGCGAGACGATGGCAGACAGCCGGTAAGACTTTGAAATCAGGCGAGTTATCAACTTTTTCCATTCGTCGGCCACCGATACATTTCTGAATACAAACAAAGACATCTCATCAATAACAAACCATTTCATAGATATATGTGACAGCTGGGAGTTTCTCCCTCTACCTTAGTGTGTCCATTCATTTTAGCCACAGCATGTACACAGTGATGTATTTATTTACCTTCTACAAAATGTAATGAACAGTTCAGTGCAGGCTCTTAGGGTAAAGCAGTCACTCCAGGTACACATTCACCTTAACCCTCTGGGCGGTTTGAGCTTTTCGTACCATTTTTTATGGCACGAAAAGCTTGTTTTCCTGGCAATCGCGGCGGAGTACAGTGTACTCCGCCGTGCTTGCCGGCTCTCCACCCAGCCCTCTACACACCTCCGACATCAAATAGACGCCGGCGGCGTGTGGAGAGCGGCGCCCCCTCCGACATCAAATAGACGCCGGCGGCGTGTGGAGATCGGCGATCAAACTGTGCCCGAACTGAGGTCAAACCGATAGGGAGGTTAAGGGTTTTGAACACATGAGGAAGTGGGAATTCCGCATTCGAGCTACTAATCTGCTACTACATTTTACCAAAAAGAAACACGTCAGAACCCTAAACTTTGATATCGCTTCTCCATGATAAAGCATTCGATTTATATTTACCAACACCTCCAATCTTTTCATGTCCAGGCCAGTCAGCCCAAAATTCTCTCATCTGCTAGTCACCCTTCACCATCAGATTTGTAATTAGAATAAACATGAAAATTGGCTTAGGAGTACCAAAAGTCTACAAGAAGAGGGTACATGTAATCTGGAAACTATGACATCATTAGCAGATCTGCTGCCTCATGCAGTAACATCAACCAAATAAAGGCTTAAGGCCCCCACACATGTAGCGAGTGGGGGCCGACAGATGCGTAACGGAGTGCAGTGTGATGATGTTATCGTGCTGCACACCGTCAATCAGTGTATCGTGGGGCACCCTTTGTGTGCCGGCCCTTAGCTTCAATGGGGTGTCATTGGCAAAGGCCAGAGTTTTACGGACATGTCCGTTCTCTGGCCGACCGAGCTGTGGACACCCGTGGCTGATTTTGCAGATGGCCACAAACGTGAACGCACATCAGTTCGCCCAAAAATCGCCCGCGGCTCACTATGTGTATGGGGGCCATTAGGGTCTACGGTTTCTTTTTCCTGGGGCAGACACGGAGAGTACACATAGAGGACACTTCCCACTCCACAGATGAGTGTCCACTTTCTGAAAGTCGACGCTTTAGAATGTTAAAACGTTAATGCTAATTACTACAGCATGACGATGCGGCAGGAACCCACAAGTTGCAGTCCACCCAAATTGGACATTGCGTGTGTTTTTCCCCGTACTGGACATGTAGACACATAGCCTGAGATACAGATCTTCTATAACAGCGATGGCGAACCTTTTAGAGACTGAGTTCCCAAACGTAAACCTAAAACCCAATTATTTATCTCAATTTAACCTGAATTACACACATACACACACAAAACATGTAGACACACACACTCTACTTTCTTATAAGATAGAATAGGAGAGGGTACTGTGTGCAATCAGAGAGGGGAAGAGAACAACAGCATTGAGAGCCAATAGGCTGCAGTTCTCTCCTCTGGCTGGCTGATAGCCATTATGCTCTGAGAGGGCTCTGATTGCCACCTTTGGCATGCGTGCCATAGGTTCGCCATCATGGTCCTATAATATTGTTACTTACCCCAGAGACAACTGTTCCAATACCCCAATGATGCAATGCACCCGACCATATAATGGGAATGAAGCTGCAGCTTCCAGCAAAGAGTTCTCAGCTTCAACAATTTCACTCTCCAGACTGTCCATCAGCAATCTGACCACTGAAAAAAAGTATGCAGACATTTTAACATCAATTTTACTATACCAAATGTTCAGCAACATAATCCATTATTATTTAACTATTCCAATAGCGCATTTTAATTTAGACTCCTCATGTGGACTAGGTGAGGACTGGAGACATAAAAACCTTTAATCGCAGTTGAAGAAAAAACATTTTGGCAGAAATGCCAGCGCTAAAATGATAACTTAAAGCAAAACAAAAATGTTTCTTTTACAGCGTTGCTTTATTTGGCCAAGAATCTGTCTGTCCCAAAACCCGGCCAAAATATAAACTGAAACATCAGAAAGATTGCTCCATGTACCAGAGCGCGGAGAGGCGGAAAAAAAACCATCCTGTAACTGCTACCGACTGTATGCTCATAATACCCACTTCATCCCATTATAGTTTAATACCATTAATTAAAATGACAAAAGCATTTGGAGATTTAGTAATGGTAAGTCACAACATTCCCAACATATTTTTCAAACTGCAACCGTCTGACAGAGATGGCAAAACTTTTTTATGTGTTTTTTAAATCTGACAGAGGGCCGGACAAACAACGTGTAAGGCCAATCCTGCCCCCAGTCCTCCCCGCCTGGGTGGAAAACATATTATATTATATTGATACATTTTCTGTACTGCTTAAAAAAAGTAATAATCTGCCAGGAAAGTTTAAAAAAATAAATATATAAAGAGGCTTTGGATAGTAAACAATCTATTGCAGGCATGGGCAAATGACAGCCTCTAGACCAGTGGTGGGCAACTGAGTTGCTATAGAGGGCCACAAGTGCGGCCCTCAGCATCACATTTTTTAATGACAAATTACAGCAGGCAGAGCTAGAAGACACTATTTTTCATTTTTTTAAATAACTAAATTTATATTATATATATATATATACTATACTTCAAGCATTAGAGAACACTAGTGTGGTAGTGCAGATTTTGTGTTATGTATACTATCAAAGGTAATGTGCTTCAAAGCCATTGATTATATTGTTGGGGCACATAACCTTCGAATCGGCAGACATGCGAGTTCCTATGCCCTATGCATAAATAATTAGGTTTCAGGGACCTGAAGTAGAAGACTGAGGAAGGCCACCAAAGAACACCCAGAGGACCGCAAGTTGGGCACCTGGCCTCTAGACCATAACAATCATCCTTTAGGTATTATGTCCACTTATTACAGGAAACTATGTGACAAAGGGCCAGATTTAATCACACTTTCAATACCAGAACCAGGATTGGGCATACTCCCCTAATGCTCGGGGAGCCCACAGCAATACTGCATTGGGGCAGGCCCCTCGATCGCTTATGGTGCCGTGTATTCAGCATCATCAGTGACGCTGATGGCACCATAGACCTCCATATTATTGGAGGGGACAGGGGGAGGTTGGGGAATCAAGGCAAGGTACAGTGAACTCTGGTTTGATTGCCTGTATTGCACCTTTGAAAACAGTGAGATACGGCCATACCGCTAAGGAGGCCACAGGCCATAGTTTGCCCACGACTGGTGTATGAGATAAGATGGTTATCCTTACATTGGAAATACATCCTTTCACCTTTTGTTGAAGATATGTGAAAATAAAACCTACTTTTTCTTGGGGGGGGGGGGGGGGGGGGTTATTGTTTGTTTCATTTTGGAGATTTCTATCCAGACACACAAGTAGAAGTGAAAATGAAATCTAAACATTAAGTGTGGATTTACACTTACAAGTGTCCCTTTACCAGGTATCTTTGACCTGCTATTTTGCAGATGCTGCTTTAGGTCTCAAGGCCCCAATACACATTTCAATTTCCCTATGATCTATGTCTGGTTTGATCATAATTAATGATTGATGATGGTTAGATTGAATGAAGTGCAATAGAAATACTCCCCACATGGAGAAACCGATATTTGATCGATGTTGGTTCGATCAATCGAAAGCATAATCGAAGAAAGCGGATCGTAAACACACCAAAATGTCTACTACCGGATGTATAAGTATGCTTATTATTTAAATCAAAACAAAATTGGTCAGGCACAACCAAATAATATTCCTTATACATTCGATGTATACTCGATTGATCAAAATTTTCTGACATTTCCGATAAATTTTCTATCGATTTTTTGGTCAATTTCGATTGAACCATGTGGACAGGCATCGATTTCCAGTCGATCAACTTAAAAATCCATCGGTTTAAGTCGATCAAACAGGAAAAATTTAAACGTGTATGGAGAGCTTTAGTGACCTGGGTTACTAGACATTACAGGGTTATTCATCCAAATAGGGACAATACACTTTTGGGCACAATCTGCCATTTTTACTATCAGAACGTTTGGTCACAACAAAGAGCTAAAACTAGAGAAGCTACAGACAAAACAAGGATAAAGACTGCAGGAAATGTTTGAATTACATACTGTGCCCAGCATCGCTGCTCTTCCAGATGGTCAGTAATCCTCCACCTCTCAATATCCCCTCAATTCAAATAATACATAGTCTTAAAAAAATAAAATAAAAAGTGGCTGCCAGGATCCAAATGACCATATGAAGCAACATTTTGTGTGCTACATAATGCAGTACTAAACAGACACAAATACTCTTTGTACTTATAAACTTTTGGACCAAATACCAAGAATTTTATTTATTTGGGTTTTTCTGTTTCAGAAAGATGAGTGTAAAATACCCATCATCCCACCCTCAAAGAAAAAGAATATAGTTAGAGGCTGTGCTTCAGATCTGGCCAGACAATTTAAAATGTATCTGTTAATATGTTTTGTGTAGAAAATAAGAGATGGTCTGGATAAAGCCCAGGTAATTATATAAAACACCAAAGTACATCTGTTAAAGCTTTATTGAGGGATACAGGAGGACATGTTATGAGTTAGGTGAAATAAGAAGGAATCCCTGTTTAGCCATTCAACATTTTCTTAACAGGCAGAAAATGAGTTTAAAAGTAGCTATACACGGGTCGATTTGTCAGTGATCGATTCCCGATCCGATCATTCCAGGCATTCGTGGAATCGATCGGAAAGGCTGATGCATAGGGAGCTAAGGGTCCACCAACGTACTTTGATTGCCAAAAGGGACAGCGCTATCCCAATCCAATGTAATGGACGGGCTGACAGCCGCACACACAGGCAGCTGAGCCGCACACATAGGCTGTGGCCAGCTTTAAGGATTCTTTCAGATCCAGGATCCATAAGTGCACTGTGATTCCCCCTCCATAGAAATGACAAGACGGCAAATTAAATATCAATATACTGAGGGATGTGTTTACAGAACACACATAATACACACAACCATGATGTAGTTCTGTGCGATGAACACAGAACTTTTGGGGTGTAATTGATTTATAGTAACAAGCTTAAGATCATGGTACCACAAAAGGGATGCCGCAGTCAAATTGTGATCCGCATTTCAGCAGCAGATTTAGTTTTGACCAAGGATTCATGGACGCTGTAGAGCAAGATTATTAAACTTAAAAATAGAGGCGTGCAAAATTAACAACTTGGACAAAGTCAACCAGCCAAGCCAACCTTGATATTTAACAATAAAATGTCTGCAATCGGAGAAGATTTGCTTTCTCGTCAGATATAACTATGACCTTTTAATCTGGAAAAAGGAAAGAGTAAGGCTATATTTCCACAGTGTCAAAATCCCTCCATTTGAAATGGAGGGATGTTGACGCATTACAATCAATTAGCATGTTTACATATGTTGAGCTTTGTTGCGCTAAAATCGACAGCTTGCTACATCAACATTAATCAAACTGAGCCCGACGCACCCATAGGCAATGATTTGAATCCGTTACCAGTGGATGGGTATCTGTTACCAGTTACCACTGGTAACGGACCATTTTCCTGTTAAAAAAAAACAAACACACACATATCAGGAAGTAGCAGAAGAATGGGCAGAATGGTCCTTCCATCTGTAACGCATGCCTTACAGGATGTTCAGGATAACGCATCATAGATGGAGGGACCTTGGCAGACTACCGGAAACCGTGGAAACATTGCCTAAAACTAGAGAAATACATGTGAAATAAAATGTCAAATGATAGACACATCTGTGCCATTCATTTCTTTAAAAAAATTTACACAACCTTACAGGTAAAATTTCGAAAAAGGAAAAAATTTACAGGAAAAAATTTAGAAAATTGTGAAGTCCTGTGGTGTCCTCCAGGTTCAAATAAGAATTGCTCCACAGATTTAGAAGTCTGGGTTGGAGGTGTAAGGTGCTGTAAAGCTGGTTTAATTATGTAAACACCTACTGTATTTTTCGCACCAGAAGACGCACTTTTTCACCCCCAAAATTGGGGGCAAAAAATGCCTGTGTCTTATGGTCCGAATGTGCAGAGCTCTGCTGGCATAGGCAATGGAGATAGAGAGAGATGAACTGCCATCTTTCCCTCTCTCAGTGTCTGTGGGAACTGCAGTCACTCTGCAGTTTCCACTGCCACAGTAACAGCTGATCAGAGCAGAGGAGAGGGCAGTGTGAAGTATGAGGCTGGGCTGAGAGTGTACTGCTGCTAGTGACACCTTCTGGCTGAATTGAATATTGCATTCATTGCATTAACCCAATTGATGTGAAAAAGTCTTAAAAAATTTTTTTTTGTTTCCTGCCCTAAAAACTGGGTACGTCTTATGGTCCAGAGCGTCTTATAGTCCAAAAAATACGGTAAATGCCAATTGTCTGGCCAAAAAGTCACTTATTCTATTTTTTGACCCATGTACTGTAGAAACTAATTTTAATCTATATCATCATCAGTGCTGAACCATTAAACTGATCAATTGTGTGAAATCAGACTGCATGTAGCCTGTTCACTTTGTTTTTATTTTTTTTGAAAATAAGATTTTAGTGAGAGGGCTTTAAAGGATTTATTCATCCCTAGCATTAGCCGCACACAGATCAGGATGAAAATCAAACCAAAATTTTATTTACATTTATAAACAAAACATAGGTTCACTAAAAGAAAATTAAAGTTTGCAAAACTAACCAATGAAGGCATTCCTCTCTAAGAAACTGGAACTCTCAATATAGAAGGTCTGACATGTTGGTGTATTCTGTGCACCTCCTTGTCTCCATCCACCCAGAGCAGCCGCCAAACTTTCCTGGTATACCAAGAACTTCAGCAAGTAGGATGCAGTCACACAGTCAAAGTGTTTCGTACTTGTGCTCAGAGTCATCGCTGCCTGGAACAACTCGAGTAATTTTTCCGGGTTCTGAAACATAAGACACATTAATCTATTTAGAGTCTAATATATCCCAAATGTTTTAGTGTTATACAGAAGAACGCTGAGGCATTTACTTCAGATTTCAGAGCATCTACATATGGATAACAAGGTCAGAAATTGATTAGCACCAGTGCCTTAAGGTGCTGGAAGGTTGGTATCAGTTGCTTCCAGAGGCAATATATACGCTGGGAGTTTATAACTCGTTTCATGTATAGGTTTCCGCTGTGGGGCCAAAGGATGGTAATTAATAGGATTTCCTCCGAACCAGCACTAATTTGCATTTGTGGCAATGTTGGGAGTTGAGATTGCCTGCTTTGCCTTAAGTAAAGGAATCAACATATCTCTTAACTGCACAGCAGTATCCAATATTGTACATTCTATGAATAAAGAAGGATCCCTTCTTCAGGCTTAAAGCCCCCATACACCTTACAATCTTACCATACAATTTCTGTACAATCATCTTTTCTACAAAAACCATGTAATATGAGGAGCTTTCTTAACCTTCCAATCGCTACGTATTCTATCAGGGAGGACCCAGCACTACATACCAGTGATATATACCTTCCAATAAATATATATTCTATCAGGGAGGACCCGGCACTACATAGCAGTGATATATACCTTCCAATCACTATGTATTCTATCAGGGAGGCCATTATACTGGAAAGTTGTTGGTAGATCTAATGGAAATTGTATGGAGTGATCTAAAGATAGGCATACAGGGCTTGATTTTTTTATATATTCAAGAACAATAGAGCAATGTGCACGTTCATGACACTCGATTGCACTCAAATCTAATAAAAATTCAAGCCGTATGCCTTTCTTCAAGCGGGAGCAATCAGTCAGGTCAGTCAAACATGATAACCGCCATTTCCATAAATCCCGGTTAATCTGACAAGCAGTGGGGAGAGCAGGACTGTGATTGTCTCTTGCTAGGGAAAGGGGGAGGAGCCTAGCATGGCTGTGCACACTACACAGACAAGGGCTGGGTGGATTTCCCCTCATATGCAGCAATCCTGTGTTCAGCTCTTCCAGCTGCCTGTCAGCAGCTCCCAGCCAGTGTTGTGAGCAATTTTCTGGTAAGAAAATATCTCACAACACCGGACCAGGGTCTGCACTTCGCACCTTGATGCCAGTTCAATTGACCCGTCACCACGCTGGGATCGATTGCATGGGTAGCGACCGGTGTATGCTTAGCTTAAAGGTGTATAGAGAGGCTTTAAACCTGAAGAAGGGCTCTAAGACATATATAAAGGGAATCCCTTAAACTCCAAGCTTTCTGTATTTATCAATGGCTAACATGGTACAACACTCAACACATAGTACATACTATGAGACAGTTATCTTGTCAACATGACAAAATAAAGATAAGCAATTTCAGGACACAATTAAGGCAAAGGGGTCAGATCCCCCGACTACCTATATTCACTATCCTGAAAAATGCTTTCTCTTTTGTCAACCATCTTAAAGTAGCTGCATAAGCAATCTACCAATCTAAGTAATTGAGCGATGGATTATAGTGGACTGTTGTGTACTTCATTAGCTTGTTGCAAGCACACCACATCGCAAAACAATTACATGGTTAGTTAGTTTTGTGGGCAATTTCAGTGCATACAGGTGTAGAGACCTCAGGGCAACTAGCTAAATGAAGGAAAGACGACATATTTGTTTGTAGATTGTCCTGCGATGGAACTTGATCCTGTCTGCCCAAGTAGTTAATAGAAACGCCAGTAAAGTTTACTTAATTAAATGACTGGAAAACGTGTATATATGTACCTTTTATGTGTACCTAAAGGTGGGTTTACACGTCAAGATTTTTTCGTCCGACCGACGAACGATTTTTTGGTTCGTTCAAAAATCTAGAGCGGCAATTTGCTCCGATGCATAATTTTTGTTCGATACCGGACCAAAAATCATTCACAAGGCTATCGAACATGTTGGTAAATTTTCATCTGTTATTTTTCGAGTAAAAAATTAACACTCCTTATTTCACTCGATATATTTTGACCAGATTTTTAACCAGTAGCGGGACGTATTTCCTGCGCAATGAATGTTGGGATTTTTACAATGTATGATTTTGATTTGTCTCTGATGTTGTTTATATTTTAATTACAAGTAGAACTTTCCGAACGAAACAATTGCATTGTGGATGAACGAAACAATTGCATTGTGGATGAACGAAACAATTGCATTGTGGATGAACGAAACAATTGCATTGTGGACGAACGTAACAACGTGCTGTCTATAGCTGTGGTATAAGGTGTTTAAAAAATATATTTTGGAGCCTAGCAACGCCCACAGAATACATCACTTCCTAGAAAAAAAAATCTGAAAGATTTTTCATTCGTGGAGCCACTGATTTGTTTTCATTCGATATTTTTGCGTCGGTTGTACAAAAATCTAAAAAAAAATTGAATTACCTTCGAGAAATGGACGAATGATATCCGATAAAAAAAAAATCTATAAAAAAATCGAATCTGAAGTTGAACGAAAGAAAAATCTTGACGTGTAAACCCACCTTTAGTGTTCCTATTTAGCCCCAAAACTGTTCATTTTCTGCCTGCCAATTCTATGAACTGACAAGTCAGAAAGGAGACCCTCTCCCCCATTCATTTCAGTTTTTATTCAAGAAAGCCAGGAGAAGGGTTACTGTGGTAATGGACATTAAACTCTGTCCTAAATCAAGATGGCAGAGCCTGCTCCTGGGATATGTTTTTTTTTTTTTACCAGCGTGTCTTGGGCTCACTGTAAACACTGTTAAGATAAGGTACTTTAGGCAAGTATAGAGCACAGTGATTTTATTTATACAATACCAACACAGTGTTGTACAATGAGTATTAAACACATATGGGTTATTTCACCAATTTAATCATTTGCAAATCCATTGTTTTCTATTTTTAATTATATTTTCTTTAGGGAGCCAAAGCTATTCTTCTGACCATAAGACACACTTTTCCCCCCCACTAATCGGGGGGAAAGTGTCTGCGTCTTATGCTCCGGATACGCTACCACTCGCGGTATCTTGGCTCACTGCCAGCATCCTCGTCCTCCCGGCAAGAAGATTAGCCGGGGAGGTGAAGGATCTGTCAGATGAGAGGGTCCGCCCACAGCCAATTCTCCCTTCTGAACTGTAGTTTATATCAGCTGAGCCCTGCTGATATAGGCAATGAAGATCATAGACAGATTAAAGAGATGCTAGCCGGTATCTCTTTTTATCTATCTCGGCCTGTGTGTGGGAGCTGTACTCCAAACACACACAACCGTAGAGGAAGACATCTGCAGTTTTTCACCCTTGGCTCCTCCCCCCTCCCCGAAGTGTAAGGAAGATGATGTGTGGTCCTTGAAGTGCTGCTTGTAACATCTAGTGGCTGAATTTGGCATTACATTGATTTGATCTATTCATTTAATCCAACTGATTTTAACACTTCAAAAGTTTTTTTAATTTTTTTCTGCTCTAAAAACTAGGTGAGTCTTATGGTACGAAAAATACAGTAAATAGCTTAGGTTTAGGAATTGCGGAGATGAAGTAAAATTTATTTTAGAAATCAATCTATAATCATAGTGCCATTAACAGGTATTTTTTAAGCTCTCCCCCTGATGTTGCACATACTTAAAGTTGCGCACATGATCTAAAGCAGGGGTTCTTAACGTTTTGAGGTCCGCAACTCCGGAAGTGACATCGCAACCTGCCACTTCCTGTATTTGGAACATGAAAATGTCCGTGTGCAGTGTCACTTCGTGACAAAATTACATTCCGTGATGCCACGCCGGGTACAATCAGGTAAGTGTAATGTCACCTCCCTTTTCTTTACCCACCCTGCTTGTGCAAATGATGTGTGGTTGTAGGTAGGGTAGGACCCTACTCTCTCTCCTAACTTCCCATCCTACTTGTGGGCATGGGAGCTGCTGCTAATGTGCGTTCAGTGGACTCGCGATCTGCTGATCTGACATGTTTAGGCAGAATAAGGTATTATGCACTTCTAGTGAGGTCAAAAGGATATACGCAGCCAACATTGAATGATTTTTTTATAGCCATTTTCCTGAAAAGCCCAAAGGAAAATTCTTTTATATGAATGACAAGTGGTTTAGCTGGTTCGTTTTCAGAAGTACTTACTTCACCTCACTGTTTGAGGTAATATGTGAAGGTTTTAACAATTCAGCTATAATGAAATTCCAGGAAGTTTGGGTCGTGCACCAGTGGTAAGCATTTTAGGGGAATTGGTGAGTCAGTATGCTGGGAACAACAAAACAGACAGCTGATAAAATGAGAAAATGGGCAGGCCAGCAGTTCTGTCATCCAATGATGAAGTGGTTTTTAGTCAGTGTTTGGCTTATGTGCTCTTCCAGAAAACATGGCTGAACCCAATTTATAATGAAGCCAATACAGATTTTAACTTCGACTTTCCATTGCATCTTAGGGCTGTGGTTTAATCTGTATTCCACACGCAAGGAAGTTCTGTGTTACTTTGTATTTCCATCACTATGACTATCAGACTGATAGCAAGCACGACCGATAAATAACTGAATTTGTCCTGGCAGTCTAAACCTTTAACTTTAAAGTGTTGTGCTAGAGTAGCTTACTATAGTAAATGTATTAAGTTATGAAGGATGAAGACTTTATATTAAAGGGTTTCAAATATAATTGTGTGATTACTTAAGCTGGGAATAGATGGTACGATGTACCGAACAAATGGGATCGGGCTAAAATATACCGGATCGGATCTCTGGGCGATCTGACAGGACGGCTGATTTCAGCCCAATCCTTGTCAGTTGCAGCCTCCAATTCCTGCACAACCCGATCCTTAAGGGATGCGGGAGCGCACACAGCATCAGATCGGAGATCGGATCGTGCAGGAATTAGTACGTGTATGCCCAGCTTTACTCATACATTGAATTGCTTTATGTTTCCGTCCATTGATAAATAAAGGCCTTTTATACTTAAAATGACTATAGTTTGATTCTCTGTGCCTGCAATGCCAGTCAATTAGTATTTCTCTGGGTATTTGGTAACCCATGTTTAGGGTATGTACATTTTTTTGGTTTAAAATCTAATTAAATTAGTTGTCCTGCAGCGTCCCATAAGTGCCTGTTTGGCCTACGAAGTCTTCTCGATCCAGCTTCATGTGAAGAAGTTACATTAACTGATTATTACCTGAATTTAGAGCTCCCACTTATGTATAGGCAATTTTTTTAGTCATTTCTGTTAGAGGAGTCAGAATCTCCAACCACCTATCCAAGTTTAATTTGAAATTCAGGTAGGTATGGATCAATATTCTGTCCTGGTGCACACCTCTACTTCCTGTGCAGAGGACACAATAATAAAGCGAAGCGTCCACCATCTGATGGTCTCTAGAACAGTCACCATAATAAGATTTTCCCACAATTAAACATTGTTATAGTCTCTTGTAACAACAGTCACTGGCACAGAAAAGATTGATAATCTTACCAAAGGGTGGACAGACAGCAATGAAACTCCACAGGGTGCCTTAGTAGAGATGGTCGGATTTTTTCAACTATCTGACATTTGTAAGTTAATTGCAAAACCCCAGAACATGGTATCATCATCAAAATAACTGGAGATGTAGAGAAGGGAACATATGGAAGAAGAAAGTATTGCTCTAGCACAGGGGAGGGCAAACTAAGGCCTAAGGGCCAGATCCGGCACTTAAGCTTTATTTTCTGGCCCTTTGTCACCACATCACATCTGCTGGTTCACATAATGAATAGGTGTCCAAAAGCTGCCTTCAGGATGATGCAGTGGCGTGATCATGACACTGTGGGTGCATGGTGACACCAGGCAGTCTCAGGGAATTATCTCTGCCCATTGCGATGAATGAGCATTTCTTATTTTTTTTTTTAAGTTCAGGAAATTTAAAAAGATCACAACATCCCTGTCATAAGTTGCCAATTACACATCACCGCCATCATTAGCGATGCCCTCTATGCATGGATTACAGGATTACATAGAAGTACACCTATGGCGGGTCAGCCATTACAGGATCTTGGTCCAGCCCCTTTATCACATTAACCTCCCTAGCGCACTGCCTGTACCGCACGTTTTTAACAGTGTGGTACAGGCAATGGCAGCAGTGTACGTGGTACACTGCCTGCCATTTCCTCCCTTCCCCCTCCCCATACAGCCAGTGTCATTCATGACACTGGCAGTGAGGTCTGGGGAGCAGAAGCCCCTCCATTAACATGGAGGTCTATGGCACTGCTTACCCTCGCCCCCTTCCGAGTCACCGCGGCACGATCAGTGAAGCAGCACTGGAAATGCTGCAGCTGGATGCAGCATCGCTGTAGCTTTCCGGGGATATGCAGCCTCATGGGAGCACAGCTCAGCCAGAGTTTGTTCTTCACACAAACTCTGGACGAGATGGGCTCGTCATCAACACTAAGAAGGTTAAAGAAGCCAATGCGGCCCACGAGTCAAAACGTTTGCCCACCCCTTAATTTGACTTTAAACTTAATTTATGCCAGTGGTTCCCAAACTTTCCTTGCAGGGTCCCCCTTTTCTATTTAGGAACATTATCAAGCCCCCCTCCCTATTCAGTTAAGAATGATGGCCCCCACCCCCCTGGAATACCTTCGCTCCCCCCCCCCAGTTTTGGAACCACTGATATATGCAAAAACTATTTGTTATTTGTTAGAGCAGGCATAGGCAAACTTTTTGACTTATGGGCTGCAATGGTATCTCATATTTTGATAGAGGAGTCGCCCCAAGAGCCTGTAATTGCCGTCCGGCATGGGTGTGCCAATTCAATGTGTATGTCTGTAATATATACAATAACTTTTTTTAAATACATGAAAAAACACAAAGTGCCCAGTCATTCTTATATAAACTTCAGGTGGCTTCAGAGGGGAGCCACAGAGTTCTACATAAAGGCAACAATGGGCCGGATTTAAAAGGTTAACTGGTCAGATATGGCCGCAAAGCCCATGGCTGTGTTTGAGCAATACTTTCTAATTTGTAGTATACCCTGCACCCTTCTCAACATCTCCATCTCCACTACGTTTTGTGATGATGCCATGTTTAGAGGCTTTGCAGTTAGTTAACAAAAGTCGAACTGGTGGAATTGTCCAAAAGAAATTCAACCATCTCTATTCCTTAGGCTATGTTTCCATTGCACTTCGGGACCCCCTCCGTCGGGGCCCCCTCTGCTAACCGTATTGCTTGGCAGGGATCCCAACATAGCACATAGACATACCTGCTCGAAAGATGCTCGGTCTTCACTGCACCAAGTACGAGTACTTCACTAGTCAAGTACGTTGAGCCTCTGCATTGGCAGATGTGTAAACACAGCGTCCGCCAGCAGGTAATGTCTATGTGCTACATCGGGATCCCCGCCAAGCAATATGTTTAGCAGAGGGGGTCCCAACGTATAATGCAAACAAGCCCTTAGACACCACCACAACTTTCAAATGTGTTGGATTTGAGGACCAGAGTTCCTTTACAGACATAACCCCTTGTAAGACACCACAGTATAATCTGGGGGGTCATTGATTCAATTCCCTGGCCTCGCACCAAAATCAGCATTTTAAATTTGAGTAAACATATCCTTTCAATGTTTAAATGTATTACGAAGAAATTGGCAGAGCAGTTTTCATTAAAAAAAATGTTGCATTTTCATGACTTTGGATTTTCCTTTTTCACAATCTTAGATGTTAATCTCAATCACTGTGAAAACAGTCAAATAACTCTCCATCCCCCTGAAGCCAGAGCTCTGTACAGAATAGCTTATCGATTGTGTTGCCAGCATGGAGCACTTTACTTACTGCATTCTGGTCATAATTACCTGGAGGCCCAGAACAGATGGGGGCAGCTTTCTCAGAAGTTCAAAGGCAAGGAGTTTCACTTCCTCAAAGGTGTTACTGAAGCACTCTAGGAGAGCGTGTACATTGTTACTGCTGACCGATTGAGCGAACTGAAATACGCTCTGACAAGAGCCTGTGAAAAGACATCATTAGTAGGAAAGAAATCTCACTAATAAGTTTCTGCTTCACAAAACAAAGCTCGTTAAGCTTTACTGCTCCCAATAAAGGAGCACAGGGACCTGCACATGTGAATTACCAAGTGCAGATGTAGCCCTGGCTTTTAGATACATGTAAAAGAAAAGCAACATTAAATGCAGATGTTTTTCGTTTCCGCACTCCAGGTCATTGGCGTTCAGTTTGCTGTTACAGAGGGAATCCTAACACCGTGTCCCCCAAGAATGAATGAGCCAAAGTACTAAACATAAGTATCTGAAGAGCAACAGGTAAAAATAAGAGAATAATGATGTCAGTGCTGTGCTAATCCCAGAACTCAGGTAGCCGATAAAATTACAGCTGTAATTTACCCTATAACGGTCAATGGAAGAACACAAGGGACTCTTAACAATAAAACACCTATGTGTAAACCTACTGATCTCTGTCTTCTGGTTTGCATGTTGGCACCAGGCTTCATTTAACCCAGGGGTGGGCCTGGGGGCCTGTTTATCTTTCTTTCCGGCCCTTGGTCATCTTGTAGAAAATACGCTCCACTCTGCCTGTTCTCTGCAATCAGTGCACATAATGCCTATGGCGGTTCGACCATTACAGGCTCTTGGTCCGCCTCTTTTATCAAATTAAAGAAGCCAATGTGACCCATGAGTCAAAAAGTTGGTCCACCCCTGATTAAACCACTTCTAACATTCTTTTTAGACTTAAGGCCACAGCTACTGATACTTACCAAGTCGACAGTAGCCATTCATTTACTTCTGTTCTCATACCAATGAAAAACATTGGGTTATTCCAACACAAATGCTCACCTTGAACATCAGAGAATATCTCTGCAATAGATCCTAAAATTGTCAAGGCTGAAAACCTTGTGGGATGTGACGAACCAGGAAAGAGAGACTCAAAGAGATAACCTGTTACAGATGACATGAATTCCTAGAAAACAAAAGAGAAACAAAACTCCTCTAAGTACACTGAAGTGTGGGAAAGGACACAAAGATCCCGATAGGCAAAACACATTCTTAAACATACAATACCGGAACTATACACAAAACACCAGAAATATTCTTCATTTCAAACAAACTGGACGTTTCACATCTACATACAGATTAAATACATGGTATCTGTGTAATAAAAGGAAAATTGTCCCGGCCCCTTATGGAAAGAAAAAAAGAAAAATAGCTGGTTGTACTGAACCCAATATGGAATCAGCTTCTAACTGTAAATATAATGCAATACAGTGAAATATTATCCTTATGTAAATCTACACCACACCCCCCCCCCCCCCCCCCCCCCCCCCCCCCCACACCATCAGAACTGCTTGTTATTCACTCCTATCATAAACTACCCAGGTGCAATAAGGGCTGGGTCTACATTAGGCAGCCCCAGAAACCATGGGCGCCCCTATGGACACGTTGGCCTCGATAGCACTTGGCTGCTATTCAGGCGCTGTTTCTGAGACTTAAGGGCGTGGTTTTCACCATGTCAGCAATACCACGGCCTAAACTTTGAGAAAACCTAGCCCAAATCTCATTAAGGCTTGTTTCCATTGATGCGATCCCGCGCGTTTGTAGCCGCGCGGCTGCAAGCGCAAACAACCGCATCCATTGGAAACTTCAATATAGTTTCCACTGGTGCGATTGTACACATTCGGGTGCGGATGCGGTTTGGGGCTTACGTTGCACATGGAAAAAATGATATTAAACAGATTATTTATAAATATTAATCTTACATTGTGTACTGTATTACTGATCTGTCATCATAAGAAGAAAGAGTTGAGCACAAACTCCATACAGACAGTTAATAATAACTGCAGGAGGAGGAAATGCCGACAGTGGAGGGAATTTATAGCAAATAATGTTTTTGAAGGATGTATGACCCTGGTGACCAACTCAGTCTAGCAGAATATAAGTTTTGGGTCAACATGACCTTTCAGTCCCAAAGGTTTGTTGTTGATAAAATACAAAGTGGCATAAATTGCTATAGACAGCAAACCGAGCAATGCTGGGCATCAGGGAATTATACAAACTATAAAGTAGGCCAAGCAATGTGCTCAACTATTCTTTCATTGTTACAGCTTTGACGCCAACTATGCATTCTAAGCTACAAGTACAGCGCCATCTACAGGAATCTGGCAGCTCACGCTATACTAGGTCACAGACTCAAAGCAAAATGTCTGTATTTATGAGAATGAACAGAACTAGTTCACAAAACAAAGAAGATAGTCTGGAGATCAAGCAGAGGAAGGCAAATTATGGTATATGAATACCACATAATAATACACAAAGTGATAAAGAGCCCTACATGCATGATAATTGTGATTGCAAAAATGTCAGGCTATACAAAGCAGTTTGTGTGTTGCCTATATCATTCAATTAGGTTCCAGCTGTAGATATAAAAAGTTAAGAATCTAAATACAATAGGTATAGATATTTTTCTTCAAGTTACCTTTGAGTTTCATTGCACATCATTGAATTCAGAAATAAAACTTACTGCATAGTGCTTTAGTGCTGTGCTGGGATCTACTTCATTTTCTGCAAGTTGAGACGCTTTGAAGTTTTTACTTTTCTCATGTTTATATAAAATGGATGAACTTTCTTGTACACGGCAAAACAGCTAATACAAAGATAAAAGAAAAAAAGTTATTTTGGATTATTTAACCTTTCTATTTTTCTCCTTAACCTCCCCGGCGTTATGCCCGAACTCAGTACGATCACAGTGCCGGGATCAGGCATAGACGCTGGTGCTCCATGAACCTAATCTTTTAATTGCAAAGCCCTGGAACATGGTTTCATCATCAAAACTTATTGAAGATGTAGAGAAGGGTTGTGGGAACAAATCAACATTTTCTATGTTAAAATTTTTAATAAATCAACTATTTGACTTCTACTTCTTATCCCATCTTAGCACAGGCCAGCGTCAATATTGCCATGTACTCCCTGGTTCAACGACAAGGGATACAAGCTCACAGACGGATAATATTTACCTTCTTGATCAGGTAGCACATCTGCTGCCTCACTGAAGGAGACTGGCAGTTCAGGTTATACTGGAGGAAGAAGTGAACCAGATTCATTTCATCCACCGAGACGACCTCAGTGCTCCAGTGAGTCTCGCACAGCAGACCCAGGGCATCTATTCGGATCTGCAAAAGGAAACCGATCATAAAAATGTCATGTAACTGAGCACATAAACTATCAATGCAATTCATGTTTACAAATTCTGCACCATTTTTTTAATAACGAATGCATAATGTTAAGCAACAATGACCCTAGGTCTATGTATTTTGCAGCGTGCTTTGCATGCATCTCCCATACAAGTTGGGATGGGAGATGCTTCGTCTGCGCCTGCAAACATGTGTTTTCGGTGACGCACGGCATTGCACGGTACATCTGTCCACTACTTCTCCATTCACCATACTGTCAAAAGAGGGAGTGATAATACATGTAAGTGTTGCTTAGCTGCAGCAGAGGAAAGGTTACTTCCATGTATAACATGAATGGTCTGTGACACTGAGGTGAAAATGTCAGAAATACAAATACATTTACAGGTAGAACAGCTCCCTTATGTCTTAATATATGCATATAGTGGTTCAGATTACATGCTAGTATTCTTCTACTCCCTATTGATTTTCTAGGCCAAGTATCAGTCCATTGAAATGTAAAAACAGCCATCCCTACCCTTATGTATCATGGTTGCCAACATCCCAATATACAAATACCCCCCAAATAAATAAATAAATAATTTAAAAAAGGAGCTGAAAGGGGAGACAGACCCAAATCTGTCCAAAGTTTTGCCATTTCCAGAGGAGGTGTGGGACCCCGGGACTTTAACAGCAACAAATACATGACATTAAATGTCCCACACCTCCTCTGGAAATGGGAAAACTTGGGACAAGTATTAGTCCTGCTATGTAGTAACGACCAGGGCTGTGAAGTCGGAGTTGAGGAGTCGGACACAATTTTGGGTAGTCGGAGTTGGCAAAAAATGAACCGACTCCGACTAAATTTAAATGGGAATTAAAAAAATAAAGTTTAAATGTCCCAATTAAACGCAGCGCCCATGATCCTAGCCTAACTCTCACTGATAATTAAGTAAATGTTTTTTTGCCGGACTAGAGACGCTTGTATAAGTGAAGATAAAGGATCGCCAATATGATTGAAGCTGTCAAACATTTGAAAAAAACGCTGTAATTCAGCTGAGGCTACAAATACTTAGATTGTTATCTTCAACTTTACACATGACTATGGGATTCAAGGGAAATCATGAATTATGTTTGAAGTGCCCCTTTTTTCTGCCTTTTCTTGGAGCCTTCCACTGCCCTATCTTCAGCAGAAGATCAGAACACTAAAGCTATGCACACACGGGTAGATCTGTAAAAAGATTTTAGTACAATCAATCAACTTGAGCACTCAAGTTGATTGATTGTACTCTAATCTGTTTACAAACCTACCCGTGTGTGTCTTCCTTCGAAGGAACTTGACTGAACGGGATTCCAACATGTTGGCCATTCCAAATTTAATTGGCCATTACAGTACAGTGTTGGTTTCCTAGCCAGTAGTTCTGTGGTTAATGTATGTTGCCTTCCTTTCCTTCAATGGATGTATAAAATGCATTAGCATATTAAATACAGAGGAGTCGGAAGTATCAGAAACTGAGGAGTCGGAGTTGGACAATTTATTGACCGACTCCACAGCCCTGGTAGCGACAGGTGCCCTTTAATCTTCACTAATAAAATAGCTTTCTTCTGGTAGCAGCCTGTAAATTTCTGTGCTAATCCTGGCCAAACACAACTTGTATGGAATCATTCAGAGCAAAAAGGTTACGGAAGCAAACTGCCCACTCAGTGTTTTTACTTCGCCCACATTTCATTTCAGTTCTGCAGCTTAGAAGACTTTGAATTTTTATCCAGCTGGTTCCATTCCATTCTATAAACCACAAGCCGATCTCTACTGTTGAACAGACAGATAATGTATCATCTGGACGATATTGCACTGCACAGTTCTGAGTTAATAATCTGTCTTCAAAACTTATCATTCCTTGGTCACAACTTCCAAAGCGGGCAGGAGTTTCTTTTACACAAAGATGTGTTAAAAAAACAATAGAAGATATTTAAGCAAACAGTTTATGTTCCCTGAAGCAAAGGGTTTCAAGTTCTCCGCTCAGCCAGTCCTACAATTCAGACAAATGTCTCACTACGGGATTTAAGCAGGGAACAGACAGCTCGATATTGGAGCCGTCCGATGTACCCTGCAGCAGCGCGATGACGTCATCACGCTGCTGTCAGATATCGGCAGAGCCGAGTAGACGGGCTCTGCTCTCTCCACGGCTCTGCTGAAGCTTTGCCTGGATAGCAGCGGTCTCTAGGCAAAGCATTGGACATCGGCCGTATTTGCGGTCATGTCCGATATCGCTGTTTTCGAGCGGGATTGATTTGTCCCGCTCGAAAATAGTGATGGGGCATATTATATGGGTCAGATAGATGGCCGTGAGCGCGCAAGGCACTTGAAACGGCCACCAATTTTACCCATATCTCCACGTCTGTACCCTGCTTAAGTCTGATCCGATCTGATATCTAAAGTCAAGATAAAAAAAAGACATACATTAAATAGACATACTACTTGCCCGTTTTCAGTTTTAATCTGAAAAACTGCTATACAAAAAAAATACTTACCTACCTTACTTTCCTGGCACCAGCATATTTAGTTCTGGTGAGCCAAAGCCACTTCCACCCATTCCTCAGACCCTCTAGAGCGGACCCCCACAGCAGGGACAGTGCCAGATCAATCAGTGCCCTGGACGAGACGCCCCCGGGAGAGATCCCCCCCAGCTCACCTCCAGAGGCAAGCGTCTCTGTCCACTGCCGGAGTGTGCTGTTGCAGTGATGAGAGGTGTGCGTCCAGGGGGAGAGAGACTCTGGAGGAGTGCTGGGATGCTGTTGAGTCCCTGACAGAAAGTCATGCAGATGTGACGCTGACGTCACAATCCCACGGGACTGGGCAGACGCAACGTCATACAGCCACAAGGGCACTTGGGACAGATGCCGAAGCGTAACCTCACACAGTGGGAGAGGCAATCTTGGAAAAATAGTGCAAAGTGACCTACGATGAGCTAGGTCCACTTTAATATTTACTCACATGAAGTGTGGTCACTATCTCTCCCCAATATATCCAGCATATGTAAGGCTAATATAAAAAAATACATTTACCTGAATACATATCTGTAAAAAAAAGTTCTTTTATTTTATTTGTTCAGAGTTCAGGTTTAGGAAACAAATTTTCTTTTGCCCACTAGAGACGGGAAGTGCAGATACAAGGGATGATAGTAGAAATTTTAATTGGAGCTTTTTTACATGGTAAAAAAAAAAACTGATCTTCACAGTTAATTTTTATAACCAAGTCAAAATTGTTTTTCTCTGACACCATTACTCTTATCTAGACTCTTGTTTTCCTATTACAGACCATCTCTCAATATATCGATAGGTACTAATCCCACAACAAAAATGAAGAACTGCATTATGGCTGATGATCCATATAACTAACCATATGGCCAATGTATCAAATAAAACTTTGCTCCCAAAGTTGCCCTATGTCTTATTTTTGGGGGATGCCTTATTTTTCCATGACAAAGAATATTGGGGTATCAGTGTGGGGGGATCACTTATAATGACACAGGGGGAATCAAAATGACACAGGAGACTCAGAGGGGGGATTACCATTTTAGTAACCCCTTCTTCACCCTGTCCAGAGTTACAGTACCGCATCTTTGGGGGTGCCTTTTTTTCGGGGGGGATGCCTTATATTTCAGCATGAGGCAAAAATGTAAGGGTGCCTTATTGTCAGAAGATTACTTATTTTTGGGGAAAAAGCACAACACCTTATGAAGCGCAAAATACAGTACACATAAATGTGGAGAATCGGCTGGAAAGTAAAAAAAAAAAATTCACTGTATTTTCTTACATTTTGGTATGGATTGGATATTTTTTTAGGATCCAATCCAAAATGAAAAAAAAAACACAATTTGGAATTTAAAAAAAGAATTTACTTGTAATGTGTTTTCTTGGATTGATGTTTCTGTATCCAATCAAATTCAAAATGAAGGAAAACAGATAGGTACATACATTATACATATTTATCTCTAGATTGCTAATGTGTACGGCCTGGTCGACGCTGTTTTTTTTCTCTGCGTGTGCTGCACAGCGACCACGGCGAAAACCGCATAGTACAGATGCCCCCTGTATTCCCCTATGGGAAATGACGTGGCAGCCCCACACACATGTAAAAAAACAGGCGCAGTATGCGATGTACGCAAACCACGACCAAATGCATTTTTGAGTGTGGTATGCTAAATGAAAAGTATAGGGCGCAGCATTGCCTACATGGCAAAACCGCACCCTAAACTCTCAACAGCAACTGAACAGCATGCAAACAGCAGGCAGCCGCAATGGACACATCACGGCGTTAAAAACAGTGTAATGTTTTTGGTACAGGAGGTTAAATAAAAAAATATCCATTTGTAATACGTTATAATCCATACTGTTAACCCTGTTTTATAGACAAGTTGTGCTTTTGTCAGACTAGTTGACACTATTCAGGATTCCTCACCTGATCATGCCTATGGACAAGGCCTTGTTGTATCAATGCAGTGGAAACCCGACCATTCCAGGAATAAGTTTCTGTAAATCGAAGATGTCCATGTGATCGAGCAGCCCTCAAACATGCCATGAGAGCACCCAGAGCCCCACGATTGGTGCCAGATCCTATAACATTTAAACAAGTGTAAATAACCATTTATTATTCACTCTACAAAAGCTGCTCTAGAAAACAAAACACTGGCAGAATAAGGCAGAAGTTCACATCAGCATATCTATAAGATGTCACCACAAACAAGACAATACAATTATTTTAATGAAATATGTTCTACTGGTGTAAAAAGGATAAACCTAGTAAGTGAAAATAATATTTAAGAATAAGCCGACTAAATATAAGCTGTGGCCCCAATTTTACCCTAGAAACCTGGACAACTAAGTGGCTCAGGTATAAGCAGAATGTGGGATATGCAGCAGCACAGAAACACATAGCAAATGCTTTTGTTTAGGTGTGTCATTATGGTAATGGAACTCTATATTTCCTTTCAAAATCCATGTTAACACACTAAATGCACTCTCAGAAATGCAGCATGCTGTGCACAGTGTTTCACTTCAGGATGATTTCCTATTTATTTGGAAATGCAATGGACAACACTGCTGGAACCTCATTGCATCCCCTCAGTGTGAATAAGCACTAAATGATGACACAACCACCTACCTAAGGCCTAAACCCTCAATTTACTTCACCAAGTAATGTCTCCCTTATAGAAGCAAAGACCATCTCCCTCCCAGTAGAGAGCAGGAGCTAATAGAGCCATTCACCTGTCAGTGGCTGCTTTCCATGTCTCCATTTTGAATACACATCAGTTGTTTCATGCCAAAAGAGATGCAGAGATCGGCAACAGCACTTGACTCAAATATAAGCAGAGGGTGACTTTTTCTGCACATTTTGGGTGCTGAAAAACATGGCTTATACTTGTATTTAGCAGTTGCAACAATAATATTTCTTACCAATTCCAACAGGTGTGACATGGCTTTAACCCTCCTATTTCACCACCATTTCCAAGAAGTACATCTTTACCTTCAATCACTTATTGCTTTGTCCAGTGTAAAGAGATAAAGCAAGTACCTTAAGATTTGGAGTAAAATATGAACCTCTCCATGTGTCACAGTGTAAGGAAACTATGAGGGTTAAATATTAACCCATTGCGGATTTTGTTCCCCTGACCCATCATTTAGCTTTGGGCTTTAAGATGGGTTTAGACCAGGGGTGGGCAATTATTTTGACTTTGGGCCACAATGGGGTTTTAAATGTGACATTAGGGCCCGAACCAAGAGCCTGCAAGGGCCACCTGGCATAGGTGTCCTCAGTCCTCGCAGCGAGGACAGGATATTTAAAAAAGAAAATATATTTTAAAAAATGAATGAATAAAAGCTTTTGATAGAGAAGATTAAACATTCTATTGCAGTTAGAGAATGAGGGTAGCTAGAGCATCCTAAACCTTAGTTTGCCCACATCTGGATTAGACTCTGTATTATAAAAATAATATAGAATATATAGAATAAAACTTACCAACATTAATTGCTGCAGATGACTGGAGATGGTCTATCATATAGGTTAAACTCTCAGGGTTGCATTTGAGCAACTTGGGTAAATAATAGTCAATAATATATGTAGTCTGAGTAATATCTTCTTCACGGAGGCGTCTGAGAAGAGGAGAGACCCAGACACTGTGCCAACGCTCAATCCAACAGCTATCTTTACTGGAAAGAAGTTGCTTTTTGTGGTTGACAAACATGGCTTCCAAGAGATTAGCGGCATACGGAGCAAAGGATTGGTCCCACATGACGTCTAAAATCTGTTCTGGAATCATATGATCTACTGCCAAGATCTGTTCTGTTCCAACACATTCAACAAGACAGGCCAGCGAGGCATATTTTCCCTTTGAGTGCCAATCCAGACTCAATAATTTATCAGTGAGCTGAATTAGGAACGGGTCTACTTCTCCAGTAGACATTACAGCAGTGTGATGGATTTGTAGAATGCTCCTGAAGATCTGCTTAGTTTGATGTCTTACGGCATCCAAGGGATGTTCCCAATGTATGTACACATACTCCAGAAGGCTGCACATGGTACTTGAGCTGCCATTGAGTTCTTCTTGCAGATCCTTGGAACACGAGTGTAAGGAGTCCAGAGCTGAGATTGTCCACAGGGCTAAAATTCTGGACAGATACAAGGCCGTGCTCGACTCCCTCAGTCTAAAATATAATAATCAATGTAATGCGATAAAAAAGAAGAAGGAAACAAACCAGACTGTGTGATGCTAGAGCTGAAAATAAATACAGCTGACCAGACAGCCTGTTAGCACTGGCTAAAGAGCCAGTACCAAAATAAACTAAAATTAGATAAATTATATAGCAGAAAGTATGGTAATTTGCAGACTTAGAGCCATTTTCCCACTGCACATTTACAGAATCCGAACAAAGAACAACATGGATCATAGACAACACAGACACATTATTGATGAGTAGGGTTTAACATACAAGCAGATCTTCAGTGGTTAAGCAACCACTTATTGTTCTAGTCAGAAACACATCCAAGGGGTTTATATATTAGCAAGGAGAGGAACATTTTTGGTGGCAATCACTGGTATGTAAATCTTACTATATATCTGAAAAATGGTTTGGGTTGGACACGATGTAGAAACAGAATATGGAAAAATATATTTTTGGTGGAATTACTAAAAAGCTCACACTTTCTAATAAAAGAATAGTAATGACTAGGGCATTCACAAACTTGTTGACTAGTTGACGTCACATGGACAGTGGACAGCTCCTGAGAAGAGTTGACTAGTCATCTCTCTGTGTGCACGCCAGTCGGTGCGCACAGAGAGGGAGAGCTGCGTCGACCTGCACCACGCAGCATAATCCCGGTGTAGTGAGAGACTGAAAATCTCATGTATGCAGTTTCTATCGCTGATGGGGATAGGAGGTAGGGAAGGTTATTTTGTTCAGGTCGGGGTGACTTCCTATTTCCCAGCTGGGAATAGCTATGCTAAACTTTTCCAGAGCTGGTGGAATTTCATTTTGAATATGACTAGTGCGAGTTAATGCAACCTATGTACCTCTTTTGGTACAGAAATGTGGATCTCGGTGGACTGCCAGGGTGGTCAAATTTTTGGTACCACAAAAAAACGGACTGAAATGGATCTCCAGGGGGGTTAACTCCTCCTCTTTTTAAGAAGCATGCAAGCCATTTACAGTGTTATATTTATTTTGGTTTGCGTGAAACACAATTGACTCATTCTGTGTGCCTTGGCTGCTGTGGTTTAAGCTGTACCCACTTTCTCCTTTGCACTTACTATATTTTCCAGACTATAAGATGCACTCTTTCCGCCCAGAAATCAAGGGGGAAAAATGACTGCGTCTTATGGTCCGAATGCGAGATCCCCTGCGTCCGAGTGGCCTTGGCTCCCCGCCAGCTCTCTCCCGGCAAGGAGATTAGCCGGGGAGCTGGAGGAGCTGTCAGATGAGAAATTTAAACTATTAGCCTATTTTTTGTTTTATTGTCTTGTTGACTGTTAATGTTACAAAGAACTTATAAAAGTCGTTTATTTATGTACACTTGTGTTCCTTAACTGTGTCTGTGATCTGTGATGACTTAATCAATGACAATATATTACTTTGTATACTGAAATAGTCTCAGTAAAAACCTACCTTGAACTAAGAGACAGCAGAACTCTAAGAAGGTTTAGTAGAAGCACCTCCCCTCCTGGGCCTAAATCTCCCTTTCTCCACTCCAGCATAGCTAGGACCCCCTGACATAGGAAGAGAAGTACTGTGTCTGGAAGATCCTTACACAGAGAACCACAGCAGCAGATAAACCAATCTGGAGCATCAGAGGAATCCACCGACCGAAGCACCAGGTCATTTACCTAAAAAAAAAATGCTTCATGTCAAAGTTACATCAGATATGTTGAAAGGGAGCAAAATCAAAGATTATGTTAAAAGAAATTGAGCTTTATTTCTTTTTGGCACCTTTCCTATAGGTCTACTAGTTTGTTTACTGGCAAACAAAATTCCTCAACATGTAAGTATAAACAGGGTGAATACGCAAATGAATATATAGAATATAAAGTTGCCAGTGGAAATGTGAGTGGGTTACTTAGAGCAGTGTTTTTCAACCACTGTTCCGCGTTGCCTGGTGTGCCGTGGGTTTTTGGACCCACCCTCGGCCTCCTATCTAGCTGCCTTATAGTAAAGTCTTTATATATAAGAGCAGCTAGATAGGAGGCTAAGCAATCCATCCTCACAGAGCCGGTCCTGTATAACACGTCCTTATATGTTTTACACGACCTTTTGAGGATCGTTGCTTAGAACACGCGTTCCCACAGCCAGGGCGGTTTTTTTGTCTGCTGGTACGATCTGCGTTCCAGTGGGGCACCTTTTCTGATGCGTATTCCGGCGGGACGGAAGTGCGCGTATTATGCTTATGTCGTGCCCTCCGATTTTTTTTTATTAACGTGTGCCTTTTGCCCATATAGTAGGTTATTATTTTAACTTCTGAGGTCAGCCCGAGTTAACTCAGGCTGAGTTCATGCGTCATGAAACTCAGCCCCAGTTAACTAGAGCAACGCTGCTTGAGTCTTGCGGCTTTCTGCAGCATGTATGCGATTGCTTCCGGTCCGCCCCGATCGCGTCCGGTGACGCGAAGGGCGGGGGTTAGGCGCGCCATAGACTCCGTCTAAGGAGGGGCGTCGCTTTTCTCAGCATAAGTCCGGCGTCTCCAGTGACGCAGGATTATGTTTAATCCTCAGCTGAATCGCGGCGGAGCATATTGTGCTCCGCCGCGTTTGCCGTGGCACGGTTATAAAATAACCGTGCCAAGGGCGAAACGCTCAGGAGGTTAAGGAGGTATCAAAGCAAGGAAAGACAAAAAGTATGTAATAAATTAAATAACAACTCTATAATAAAAAAAAGTATTGAGCTGTGTCATGAAGTGTTGTTAGTTTGGGTTTTATTTAGTTTTTTATGTTAATAGAGTTCTTTAAAAGATAAAATATGAAATGAAAGATTTTTTTATTATTTAAAAAGAACTGTACTGATAATAGATCCCGCACTCCTTGTTGTTAAACCTCCAAGGCATTGTGCCCATTTCGCATTTTGTTTAAAACACACTACAGGCAACCAATGCAAATTACAATGTAATCTGGTCGGATTTCCTGCCCTCCCCCTTTATATCCCACCATCATGAATGACTTCTGGATGTGAGCAAAATCGACATTGCCTGCACTTACATGCAGGTCGAAGGTGGACCACCACCACCACCTCTTCGACATCATTGATGATGCCAGAGAGGCAAACCGAAAAGATTGGCAGGGACGCCCACACGGAGGGACCCCAAGTGTAGAACGGGGTGAGTACTGTTTGAAAAAAAACTTACTTCAAGCTACACTCCAGGTTAAATGAAAATTTATACAAAACAGTATGTAAGCACATGTAAGCTGAAATCTCCTGAAAGTTCCTCCCCTTTTACACATTTCACCCTGCCTAGTTGGCCTAATCATAGATTTATTGATCAGGGGTAGTAAACGGAGATAAGCTGTAGGTTATCCTAGTATCGGAGTGTCCAGAAACATTTTGCAGCCCTTAAGGAGGACAGAAGTGTGTTGAGTGCGGACTGGTGTGCTTGTACCGATAATAAGAATAGGAATGACAAGCCTGTAACAAACCCGGTAAAAGAGACTATGATGCACCATGCAAGGCCACACAGTAAAGTTCTAAATTAACTATTTTCTGTTGGTTACGCCAAAAAAAAGGGGGTAGGGATAGTTGCAAGAAACAAAGAAACATTAAAATGAAGTTGTCCTTTAAACTGATACTTACAACTTTGGAAAGTTTTTCACCGTTTCGAATCATGGTCTTAAGATAAAGGATGAGAGCCATCCCCGAAGTGCTCTGAACATTTTGTAAAATGTCATCTGAAACAAATAAAGCTTTGTATGCCGTGATCTTGTTATTGTACAAATTCCTGTATTAAGATAAACACGTTTAGAAATTATTTAACTAAAGAATAATGAGCTTTCAATTTGCCTTTCTAGCTCATAAACATGCTATTGCTAATAGGTCTTCATTATGTACCTCTTTGTTTCAATAACTATAATTATTATTAACCTCCCTGCAGTTTTCAATGGAGCATTACAGGAGATCAAAGCAGTACTCTGCTGGTTTTCCCCGCCCTCCCTCCTCTACACAAACTGGGAAACCGACGCATCCTCTGCATCATGGAGGTCTAGGCCGCAGGCTTGCCTAGGATAGGTAAGTATGCCCGATTCCAGCTAGGGCTTTGTTTTATTTTGAGTCCGGGCAAACTGCCAGGGAGGTTAAAAGAAATTAACAATGAAAGAATCATATCAGGTAAGTGGAATGCTGGCAACTTTAGATGTCAATAATGTATTAGAAGTTGCCAGAATAATGACAAATTCAAAACCATGTGTGAGGTATTAGATAGGAACATTATTAACCCTTTGTTGGATTACATAATAATTATGCCTGGTAGGAGGAGAAAGGAAGTTAACTTCCCTTAAACATGAAAGCAACCTGTCTCCGGGTCCTTTCAAGTGCTATCAAACCTAAAACAAATAGTGCGCTCACACTCTGGAGGGTCTATGCAAGTAACAAGGCAACTATATGGGTGGGCAGGCTTTCTAAGCAGACTGCCATATAGAACATCCATGACTAAAAGGAATGGCTGGGTGTATATAAGAGCTACAGCAAGGAAATTAGACCGTCTGCGTGACAATTGCATGATGCTCACTGTGACGCTCCTTTTGACATTGAAATTAAAAATTGCTAAAAATTGTCATGATGAAATGCATAAAGGCTTACCTGTAACTTCATCATTCATTTAAAATAAGTTCTAAGAATTACACAATACAATGCTGACTTACCATCCATTAATATATTGGTGAAGCAGCAAACCAAGTCACACATCTCTTTCCATAACCGAGAATGAGTGTCTGATGGTTCCTGGACAGACTCAGGGGACTTCTGTAGTAGAACCATAGCCAACTTCACTGCTGTTAACAGATCATGCATTAGCTGAGTCTGAGCAAGTCCATCACCCAGGACCTTCCTGAGAGGACAAATAAGATGGAATAGAAGTTAATTTGGTATTGCAGAGATATCAAAGATAAACAGCATGTTTGGGCTTTAAAATTACATCTTTTTTTAAATTATAGCATTCTGTGAAAAAATAATTGTACCTTCCATGATCCTACCCTTAACCCTTGCATCTCTATGACCACAGAGAAGCTAGTATTCTCTAAAGCCCCCCATACACCTAACAATCTTACCATACAATTTCTGTACAACTTTTCTTCTACCAAAACCATGTAATATGAGGACCTTTCTAATCCTTCCAATCACTATGTATTCTATCAGGGAGGTCACTATACTAAATAGTTGTTGGTAGATCTATTGGAAATTGTATGGAGTGATCTAAAGGTGTACGGGAGGCTTAACTGTTCAGTTCAATGCAAGGTTACACTGAATAGGAGCATGTTGGAGCACCTTTTTTACTGAACTAAGCAACAGGAGGTAAAAAGACAGGACCGTTACTTTTAATTTGTAAAGCTAGGAATAGACGGTACTATTTACCGTCTATTCCTTATCCGATTCTCTGCACTAGGAGCGGCGTGATGACGTTATCACGCCTGCCTGCTAGTGCCGAGAATCGGACTGCACTCTTAATGTGCAGCTCATTACTTCGGCTGGAGGCAGGGGATCGGATCATGCAGGAATTGGTACGTGTATGCCCAGCTTAACACATTTATTTACAGGATGCTGGAGTTAAAATTTAGATGGGATCTAAAAACTAAACTAAGGGTAACATTTATATACTTGCATTGGAATATCACTTGTCAAAACTGAAGCATGCATAATGAAA
>CM070035.1:156540667-156553919 GCA_036250615.1 Ptychadena robeensis | reverse complement strand
AATGCAATATCCAATTCAGCCAGCAGGTGTCACTAGCAGCAGTAAACTCTCAGCTACACATCTCATCTCTACACTGTACACAGGACTAAAAGTATAGATGAACTTGCATCTACCTTTTAGGAAATTAGACAGTTCAGATGTGAGAGTCGGCATTAGCCGGCATTTCACATCTGACAGCTTCCCCAGCTCCCCCAGCTGATTTCCGTGCCGGGGGAGCTGGCGGGCAGCCAAGGTGCGACCACAGGCGGCTGAGTGGCCGCGGGGGTCGCACATTCGGCGTATAAGACGCAGGCACTTTTTGCCCCCAATTTTGGGGGTGAAAAAGTGTGTCTTATATGCCAAAAAATACGGTATCTCTTATTTTTGGATGAGAAACTCTGACATTATCACCACAAATTCCATATTTGATTATAAACTTGCTGGTATTCAGTCAACCATACAAATAAGAAAAAGAAACTGGTATCAGGTTTTGAATATACTCAGCTGCACATACTGTATAAGTAACTATTAGCTATTGATCTCAATAATTAAAACACTACCTCTTAACATGATGTCACTTGCTGGAAATTGAGACAGCATTCATGTGCTCCGACTTGCCAAGCAGGAGTTGAGAAGGAAGGGAAAGTTGTCTTAGGGCGTATCTTTCCTATGCACTGTGTAATCAGCCAGACAGGCAAATTACACAGCGCTCTGGGTGTGTATGTGAGAACTGGCAGCATGAGTCCAGCTCTCTCATCTTGCTCTACCACGTCATTGTTTATGTCAGCAGAACAATTACTGTATTTCTCGGACCATAAGACGCACTTTTCACCCCCAAAATCTGAGGGAAATAGTGCCTGCGTCTTATGGTGCGAATGCATGACCCCCACAGCCGATCGGCTGCTGGTGGTCGCGTCTTGGCTTTCTGCCAGCTCTCCCGAGCTGTCAGATGAGAGATGTGGCGAAAACCAGATCCCTCATCTGTTCTGTACTGTTTCTACCAGCATAACCCTGCTAATAGAAGCAGTACAGCAGAAAGACATACATGAAAGCGACCAGCCAGCAGCTTCTATGTATGTCTGTCAGCTACGATCACCGTGCAGCTCACCTGGCAAGAAGAGAGAGAAGAGTGCAGAATCCCCTTCCCCATCTGCCTGAAATGTGCTCTCTAGTGACACCATTGTTGTGGCTAAAATTTGATACTGCAGGAAATTTTTTTTTACAACTGAATAGAACGTTTCACATTTTTTCCTGTTTTTTATTCTCTAAAAACAGGGTGTGGCTTATGGTCCGGCGCATCTTATAGTCCGAAAAATATGGTAACTACTGATGGGAGATCTGCCCGAGGGTGGATCTTTCATGATTCAGCTCCTCTGCCTCCCTGGCTAGCTTTATTCTCAGGAGAGTAAAGCTGCTGGCAAAGAGCACCTTCGCACCATAAGACACAGGAGTGCATCTTATGGTGCAAAAAATACGGCAAATTACCATAGATTCCATTATTTTAAACCCTACAATAGAATATATAGCCAGCCTACATCGACTGAGCTAATTCAAAATTTTGGGGTAAATTAAAATTGTGCATTCTGAGTAATGCAGCTTACACATATTATAAGCTGTATGAATGTAACAAGCACAGCTGCCCATTTATTCTTATTTTACTAATTACTTCATTATCCAACCCTCAATTTTAAATAAAAAAATTACATATATATATTACCAGACTACATGCTTGACTATACCCATTTAAAGATCTCTGCACCACCTAGTGCCACAACCTGCTACAATCTTTATGTTGGGATCACCGCTAACCTTTAAAGGTTTTAATATATAAAACGTCACAGAATCTACAGCATGGATCACGGTGAAGAAACTCTACGGCATAGAAGAATAAAACCCAGGTCTGGAATCTGAAGGATATTGGACATTAATTGTAAAATAATAGAAACAGTTGTTACCTTTTTAATGCACTGAATTTGCTGAACTCCATCTTGTAACTGTAAACACTGAAGGAGAAGCGATGACAAACCTTCTGCCTCATTTTCTGCAAAATCTATAAAAACATGGAACATATTAAATATAAAAAAAACATTTCTGTTAATAATACACATACTGTATGGTTGTGTCTAGCCCTTAATAAGGATGTGGATCCCTGAAATACATTGGCTCTACTGCAATCTCCAGAAACATCTGTTATGTAAAGATTACTGGGATAGTCTCTGACTTTATTTTTGTACTTAAAGCCCTAACTACAGAGGGGACCTTTCATGTTGTTTACGTTCACCCCTTTTTACCCAATACAGACTTTACCTTCTATCGCATTTTCCCGAAAAGAAGACATGGTCTTATATTAATTATAGGAGCAAATAAATAAGTAATTTAACTTCCCTAGTGTTGGAAGACTGAATTTCTGTAATAAATCAGTACAGTGTGTTTCACGTAAATTTAGTTTGATGTAATATTTAATATGGCCACAAGATGGTCCAAAGCAATGATGGCGAAGCTTTTAGAGACCGAGGGCCCAAACTGAAACCCAAACCCCTCTTATTTATCTCCGGCATGCTAATTTACACAACACACTCTACTTTCTTTTAAGATAGAATAGGAGAGGGTATAGGGCACTGTGTGCAATCAGAAGAGAGTGGAAGAGATCTGACAGCATTGAGAGCCAATAGGCTGCAGGTCTTTCCTCTGTGACGTCTGACAGCTCGTGTGCCCACAGAGAGAGCTCAGAGCGCCACCTCTGGCACGCATGCCATAGGTTCGCCATCAATGGTCTGAGGTAATCTACTCTGATCAGCTGCTCAGCTAAGGCTTCAGAACTTTTTTTGGCAGCAGCCCATAAAGTGCCCGCTAGCACACCTCCTGTATGGCAGCTGTCTCTGGGACAGGTTAGGTCTTATTTTCGAGGAAGGGCTTATATTACAACCACAAGGGAAAATGCAACTAGGTATTATGGGTAGGTTTTGTTTTCGGGTAAACATGGTACCTACAAATACCTCGTTTCTCCTGCATCGTCACTTACAAGACAGCTCTAAATCAGATTTGAGGCTTGGAAGTTCATATTTGTGGGCGGCATGAAGAGTGTTCCAACACCACCAGAAGAAGTGTTACAGGATCGCTAAATTATAGACCAAAGGGATCAGGATGGAAAGGTGCCCCACAACAATGTCTGTAATATTAACTGGTTTACTCTCCAGGAAAACTGCGGATCCCGTATCTGTCTTACTTTGCAATTCTTACTGAAGTGTACCTTTAACAACAAACAGCCATGAAAGATTGGATGAAGCTTTTTCCATCCTGATGAACAAATAAGGATGTACAAATCCATTTTTTGATTTCCTTTTTGTTTTCTACAGTCTATAAAAAGTGGTCACGCAGTTTCCAGCCCTTGCAGCCTTCATAGAGCCACAATAAGGAAGGAGAAATTCCTTCTTTTCAGGATCTTCCCTAAAGCAGATGGAACTTCAGACATCTTGTCTCCTGGTTTATGGTTTAGCATTATTAGATCAAATCCTCCAATATTTACTATGAAGTCCACACTTTTACAGTAGTCATAGAATATCAAATGGTGCCTTTCCAAATTTACAATCACCCATGCTGGTGCAGGTGCCTACTTATGAACTGTGGGGTGGTAAGCTGCAAAAGCTTTTTCCAGAGTATGCTGTTGCTTTCTTCTCTAGATTGATCTTTATTGCCCAGCCATGTTACCAACTTGTTGCACTTAATCAAAGTTACAAAAACATTACTAAAGGTAGCCATACACTGACAGATTCCTGCCTGATTGTTTGACCGCCTTGTACATTCCCGCCAATTGCCTGGTGAGATCGACCATGAATCTCCCGCATGTTGGATCGCACGATGATCTGACACGCTGGAAGATCACTGACCGATTCCATTACTTTTGAAAGTAATGTCCAACACACAAAGGGTGCCTGTCTATCCTCTGAGGGGCCGGCTGCAGCGTAATGACATCATCACACTGCAGTCTGTCACTAATCTATTGAGGGAGAATCTGTACGTCTATGGCTACCTTAACAATTGTAAAGGTAGCCATAAACTAGGCGATTCTGCCTCTTCAGATGAGGGATCAACTTCAGCGGAATGACATCATCACACTGCAGCAGGCCCCTCAGCTGATCGACAGGCACCCTTTGTGTGCCGGACATTCCCCATTCAAAGAAAGGTGATCGGTCGGGAATTTACCGGCATGTCGGATCACCGTGAGATCCAACATGCAGGAGATTCCTGGTCTATCTCGTCAGGTGGGGCCACCCGATTTTCTAAATGACCGCCGGCCGATTCGCAGGAGAGCACACGGCGGTCGATCAGCCGAAAAATCAGGTGCAAATTAGGCTGTGTATGGCTACCTTTACAGCTGAATGCTCCTTTCGTAAAAATTTGCCTTGCTGGCATCCAATAACCATGTATATTTTTTGTATCTAAAATCTACAATTGGTCTAAAAGCAATTCAGTGCAGTTTTAAAGCGGACCTACCACCAGAAATCTATGTTTTCATGAATGGCACTAGAAGTGCCAATAATAGGGAGGAATGCAGTGAAAAGAAAAAAAAAACTTCCTGCAATGACCATTTTAATAAGATAATCCCACAGCTCTTCTCACTTCCTGGTTCATTGTAGGCAGAAATAGGCAGGATGTCACAGGAAGCAGTGATCTGCTTTGAAAAGTCCCATAGAAGATCACTGAACGCCCCCCAGTGGCCACCCGCGATATTGCACTCCCAATTCCATGTGTTGCCTTCAGCGAACCAGGAAGCGAGGCGAGCTGTGGGGTTATCTTGTTAAAATGGTCATTACAGGTACGTTTTTGAGTTTTTTTATTGCATTCCTCCCTATTATTGGCACTTCTGGTGGTAGGTCCGCTTTAAGGCACAAGCTCTGTATAAAACTTCATGCCAATAGGATAATATTAAGACCTAAATTACACATGTGACCACCAGTTTTGCACTGTCCAAAGCGCTGGTTGCAACCTGGTGATCACATGCTTAGGTTTATGTTAGACAGAGGTAAGAAATCATGTGGAGCCTAATACCCATTATATAAGAAGGGATACCTGATGAATTACTGATGCTTATGCTCTATTGATCTACAGGTCTATTGTATTTTGCAGAGTTGTGCCGAAAAAGTCGCAAGGGGGTATTTTCCCCCTTCCAGTCTAATTTTTTAACATTATGACAGAGCTGCTTTCTCATTTCTGGACAAACTAACCCTTAAAACTATGTTCAATATATTGTCCGTGTTTAGTACAAAATCTACAATATTAACTTACTTTTAAGTTTATCAACACTTGGCCCGTCAAGTGTCAGGATATCCACTTTGACCTCTTTTTTCTTCTTTAAGACCATTTTCAAGTTTGTTATCTATAAGAAATAGAAATAAATGCATACTTTGACAAAACATATTACAATAACCAACTCCTTGCCAGGTTTCTCTTGCCAAAATCCTTTACAAGATATTTAAACCAGAATACAGAGCGCATACTGCATTTCTGTGTCCCCGACCGACTGCTCAGGTTCCATCATCCAGTTCATTATTGACTATAGCGCAATGAAGGAGACATTTAGGACAGATAACGTACACATCACTTAAGCTGGGCATAGGACGATTTCCTGTCGACTGCCGAGCCGACCTAGCGGGTCATCACGCACAGCTGCTAGTGCCGAGAATCGACCGGGCACCCTTTGTGTGCCAGCCTTCGGCTGGGGACAGCTTTACCAATGAATAAAATAATGTTTATGTGCTCATAAGTAAATCCTGCATCACAGCATAGTAATCTATACACACTGACGTCCTGCCACAGAATGACAGATCAGTGAATGGAGTATGTCAGGTAGGTGTAGTTCCCCCGCACTGTTTACAAACAGAGTGTGGGGACAGGACCAAGACGACATGCACTTTCTGGTTCCCATTTTCTTATAAAGAGACTATGCGAAGTAGATTTGATGGTCCTGTAAGCTGTATTGGGCGGCATTACTGACACGGGATTACAGCGCTGTTCATCTTCCCTGATGCTGGATTTACTGCTGGGGCCATAAAAAGAAGACAATTTAGGTAAAAATTTGTAGAATCTCCGACCCTTCTGGGACACTATCTTTGCCATATACAATACCATGCATTCCCTCACCAACTCTCCGGCAAAAGCTCTATTATCTATGCTACCGGGTTCATTCAAATCTGTTAAGAGAGACACGCTCCGCTTCTTCCTGTTGGCCATCCGTTCAGTGAACCCAAGACACTGGCTGTCTACAACCCCCCCACCCAACCACCACTCAGCTATCTGTAATTGACTCCATCGAGCGCCTTGAGTGTTTGGTGGCGAAAGATTATGACCGTTTGGAGGTGTTCCGCAAAACATGGGGCCAATGGCAGTATTTCCGCACCACTGCTTAAATTCGGCCTTCTGTGATTGATGGTTGCCATGGCTGGGCTTGACATGATTTGGTTGGATTCAGTTTTCCCCTTTCTCTCCCTCGTCTGTCCTCTCGTTCCTGCCTTTGTTTAAATCAGTGGTTCCCAAACTTTCCTTGCAGGTAGAGATGGTCGAATTTTTCGACTTGCTAATTTTGTGAGCTGATTGCAAAGCCGCTGAACATGGTATCATCACCAAACTTGCTGGAGATGTAGAGAAGGGTTGTGGGAACATTTAAAAAAAAAAGTGTTGCTTTAGCACATGTACTTTTTGCATAAATTAAGTTCAAAGTTAAAGTCGAAATTCCGATTTTCGAAATTTTTACTTGACTTTGAACTTAATTTGTGAAAAAACAATTTGTGTTAGAGACATACTTTTTTTTTTGTAGTAAACCCCAACCCTTCTCTACAAGTCCAGCAAGTTTGGTGATGATACCATGTTCAGGGGCTTTGCAATTAACTCGAAATCGGCGAAATGGTCGAATTTTTGAAAAAAAATTCGACCATCTCTACTTGCAGGGCCCCCCTTTTCTATATAAGAACATTTATGAGCCCCCCCCCCCCTCCCTATTCAAACACAGGTTAAGAATAAGGGCCCATGCCCCCCTGGAATGCCTTCGCGCCACCCCCGTTTGGGAACCACTGGTTTAAATTTTTTTCGGTACAAGGGTAGTGACAGGAAAATGTTTTGCCCCAACCTTCTACAATTTATCCTTATTTGTACGCCTTACCTGGTGCCATTTTTCAGCAATAACACTCAACATCTTGCTTCTTCTTATTATATTATTATCTTGTATTTATATAGCGCCAACAAAATACGCAGCGCTTTACAGAGCATATATAGTCATATCACTAACTGTCTCTCAGAGGAACTCACAATCTAATGTCCCTACTATAGTCATGTATATGTAACTAACACAGTCATGGGTCACATGTAACTAACATAGGAGAATCTTTATTCGGGGAAGCCAATTAACCTACTGCATGTCTTTGGAGTGAGGTAGGAAACCAGAGCACCCAGAGGAAACCCACTCAGAATATACAAACATATTATATTATATTTACTAAAGACACATTTTTTGACTCAGATATATGCTTGCTCTTCCCCTACCCTATTGTTCTGATATATTTGTATGAAAATATATTTATAATAATTATTTATACTTTATTTCACAAAACAATTGGTAGGATAAATATGTTGTGTCATTATTCAAATTAACAGTTTTTTTTACTGTGTCTGGGACAAATTTTAACAACTTTCAGGTAATGGGTAAGTGATATTATGTACCCGAATAGAAGAATATACAGGTACATAATATCGCTTACCCATTACCTGAAAGGGGTTAAAAGTTGTCCCAGACACAGTAAAAAAAAAAAACTTTTATTTGAATAATGACAACATTTATTCTACAAATTGTTTTGTGAAATAAAGTTTTAAGAAAATTTTGTCACAATGGGAAGAGTTTGTAAATACGAATAAACTTGAAGAGGTAGCCGTTGAGTAGTAGAAGCAGGGGAGACTGAGGAGTGGGAACATAAGCAGTTGTGTGTTTTTCTTCTTTCGTGGTTCTTTTTTTTCCTTTTGTATTTTAATTTTTTTTCTCTCACTTGGTGATGGAGTGGGGAGGTAAGGGGGGGATTAAAGATGATAGACATGTCTTTAGAATGGTAGATCGTCCTATTTGGAATAAGTTTAGGGCTGAAATGTACCCCTATAATCATTGAACAGGTTGAGGAACAGATATATAAGGGACACCTATTAAAAGGGACTTCACATAAGAGCCCACTATCCACAGACCACCAGAACTTTGCAGCAAGGCTGTGAGGAGAACATTAGGCCCCTCCAACATGCATATGTTATCACACAAAATTGTGAATGGGTGCTGAAAAATTTGGGATTCATGAAACAATAACGAGTGAGAACAATCACTTTAAATATCCTGATTATGTGTCGTGAAGTGCACAGGGATTTGGTTTTCATCTGACCTACCTATGCACATATTAGGTATTACCTGAGGATTCCTAAAACCTTTACTAATTCGTCATTTTACTTTAACATATCACCTCAGAATTATAAAAGCTTCCCCAGTGCTCTCCTCTACATATACATTACACACTCAGAGCACATACTTATGTTATATAGTCAGTGATACACACTGTATGTAGTCACCCTCACATGAGGTATATTCACACGCAGCAGCTGCTCTCACAATACAAGAGAATTCCACTGAGGAGAAAAACCCCTCCAAGTCATGCACATCACAAGCACCCCACATTCCCTTCACTCCCTCTACCTGAGTGTCTGCAGCTTCCCCGGGTTCTTCTCACCATGTGCAGGAAGTCAGGAGGAGACACACTTCATGTCATCAGTGCCACCAGAGCCTGGAGCCTTCAGCTGTGACTGAGCTAGTGCTAGAAAAAAACTGTCTCCATTTTTCTGTGGTAGACAGCCATTTTCTAGAATTACTATCCATGCATTGCTAAGGGATAGGCTCCGCAAGAATGGCTGCCGAATCGGAGACATCGCTGGAACGCATAACACACTATAATAATTAAAGGACCAGAATTAGATTTCTGTAATTTAATCATAAATTATATGAGTGTGCTTTACTTTTTCAGGGCTATCACTATAGTTTTCGCCACATACACTGTAAATTCAAGTAATTGGTGACTATTTAAGGAGGGATAGGAGACAAACTAGAACAGTGTATCGTGATAATTATACTGTGACAGCATCAGGAGAGTAATCGCGTATTAATATAGCACTGTAACCTATTTTAAATAACATTGTATTTCTCTCTGAGTAAAAACTGCTTCCATAGGGTAAAGTCATTATTTTCAATGAAAATTAAAGGTTTGATTACTGAAATAGACATAGAAAAGTGGTGCAGCAATGAACATGTGACATAAGGCATCCTCTGGTCCCCAGTCACTTTTTGGGCATTCGCTCAGTTGAGATAACATGGGGATGTTTCTGAACACCCCACTAGCGAGTGGGTAGGTAGGCACTTTCCAAAGCATACATTTAAATGCAGCCTTTTTTAATATTATTATAAACTGTTATTTATTTAGCGCAATATATTATGCAGTACATTAAATTAGAATTGAGATGCAACAAAAGATACTACAAGAACTACAGCTGGGCACAGACGGTTAGATTTGCAGCCGATTTCGCTGGAAAGCTACCGAGGGTGATGACATCATCAAGCACGGCCGGTGGTTCGAGAAATCGCCCGTTCACCCTTTGTGTGCCACCATATATTTTGGATGGGCAAATGTGCGTTCTTTGCCCAATCAATTTATGGCCCGATTTATGGTGGGTGCGTTAGATTTGCGGGTGATTTAGCTGCAGATCGATCGCCGTGAGGGCGAACATCGGTCGATCTGCTGCGAAAGCGGCTGCAAATCTAACCATCTATGCCCAGTTTTCTTCAGCATGGGGAGAATTATTGCATGTTTGAATGATGATGGGAAAATACCAGTGGAGAGGTTGAATTCTTCAGTCAGTGCAGGGGTAAGGGTTGTAGCATGTGTTTTTAGTAGGTCTATAAGTATTGGGTCAAGTGGGCAGGTGGTGGAAGCAAAGGAGCAAAGCAAGGAGATAACTTCCTCCAGACTAACAAGGGAAAATGAGGTGATGGAAGAGTTACTGGAGGATGGTATTGAAGTAGGTGGTGTTATGTGGTTGGCAGAAATACCAAGTTTGCTGGTGTACATTTTGCCTTAATATGTAGCCAGGTCCTGGGCAGAGAAGGTGGCAGTGGGGGGAGGAGGTGTAGGATTGAGAAGAGAGTCAAAGGTGGAGAATAGGCAGTTAGAGGGTGATGCTTGAGAGCATATGAGCATTTGGCATTGATAGATTACAGCGACAATGAGGGTAAAGGTAACCATACACGGGTCAATTTGTCACCAATCAATTCCCAATCAGATCATTCCAGGCGATCGTGGAATCGGCAATTGATCAGATCGGGAATCGATGGAACACCACCTTGGGAATCCGATTTGCAGTTGATTTGGACATGAGCCGATCTCCAGAATGGCCGATTCCACAAAATCCATTGATCGGAAAGGCTGCTGCATTGGGAGCTATGGGTCCACCAACGTACTCCAATTGCCAAGGGATCGACCAAAAAAAAACAACATGTCGGTTCAATGTCCAATCCGATTTTTAGTCTGATCCGATTTTGTTTGGTCGATTGTTTAGAGTGGGCAGAACCTGATTGATCGCCATGAACGTGCATGGTGATCGATCGGTCAAAAATTTAGTGAAAAATCCACCTATGTATGGCTACCTTTAGGGACTGTAACTGATGGATGGAGTGTTCCTCAAATGAAGAGAAGGAGAGTGAGGGGATTGTAATACGAGACAAACACCACCACCTGGCCTCTTGTCGGGTCTGGGGGAGTGAGTAAAGGCCTCCATAGATTAGAGTACCCTTACTTTTACCTCTTATAGAACTCCAATTCCCCCAGATCCCCTCAGTTCTTTATATTGGGAATACTGTGCACAGTGTAGTTTTTGCCAACCCTATTTTTAGAAGACAATTGTGCTGAGCAAATGAAATTATGGTAAGTATATATATCAATTTCCATTATCTCTCATTGCTAAATATGGGATTTAAAGGTCCCAAAACAATGTATATACAATGTGATACAAATGTATCAATGTTAATAATGTTTTGTTTTGTAAAAAATGTAAAAGGTTCCAAAACGTATTTCCTTCAAGGGGGATGTTTGATGCTTTTATTAATAGTTCTGATTAAATAAAGACTTTTTCATTCTTAGAGAATTGGTGTTTTGTTACCTTTAAAGCCCTTAGTAAAGAGAATCAGCCATCATTTAAAATATATGTTTACAGATGTTTACAATCCTTATCTTCCATGGATGTCCTTGTTTAGGTACTTTCTATTGTAGAGTGACAACACTCTGCCCTGACTTCCATTTCAGTTCCTGCTTAGTCACAATCTAGTCCATTTGAGACTATTGGCCAGTTTATTTAGTTTAGGTTATTGCATAGAAAGTACAGTTTTTTTTTATCAAAATATAATGTCATTGTTTGAGTTTACATCTTCTTCTAGAGTGATTCCAGATGGAAATTAATTAATACATGAGTCAACAATGCCATTACGAAAGCACTGCAGCTGAGCTTATTTCAGAACATTGACTTTGTTTAGTGTAAAATACATAAACTGTAAACATTTTGAATAACAGATACCATTGGCAATCAACATTCCTCCATCAGTACCAGAAATCTTCAGAACATATACTCATGCATCTGGACCTAGCATTAGCCTCATTTAAAGTCTTATATACAGAGATGCTGTTCCATCAAAGGGAATTTTCATTAGAAGAAGGAAAGGATCAGATCATGTTTTACTAAAGGATTTGTGAATTCAGGTACACTTTTAAACTAAAATATAAAATGGCAGACATTTATATGATGTTTTTCTGTCTGGCAATAACAGTATTTTTGGTTTTCTCAGACCCATTGACAAACTTGTAATATCATTTGATGACAATAGGTTTACGCATCCTTAAGCTCTTCAGGAAAAGTGAGAAGGCTGAGACAAACTATTTGATACTTATAGTTAAGGCCTTTATGCAAACGGAAAAACAAAACCATTTCAAGGCAGCATTCACACTTGACAATTGTTAACTTTTATTAAAAATTTTATTCAGAATACAGACGTGGTCCTTCCAGGGATCACCCCCTCTGACACATTTCACTTATAGAAACGACTAAGCTTTCTATAAGTGAAACACATCAGAGGGGGTAATCCCTGGAGGGACCACATCTGTATTCTGTTCCTATGATTTTGAAATAAAAGTAGACGGCTTTTAATATGCCAGTGTGTGGGCTGTTGCTACCACATACAAGTGTTGCTTAGATAGGTGGATGGACTGATCCATTGTAGCCTAGCACCCAAGGATAATGCCAATATGTTCCTAACCTGAGAGGGAGTCTGAGTGCCAGGGTGTATTGGACATCCTGCTTGGAAGTGTGGATCTGCACAGTTTCTTTGCAAGTCTAAAAATGCCACTTTCCTTCGCTATTGTGCAGGTGCCTGAAAAGTGTCCAGGAGAAGCCTCATGTTGTGTCTTCCCAGTTTTATTGCTTTTCGGGCGTTTGAGGGCCCGTGTGAATGCCCCCCAAATGTTCAAAAATGCCCAGCAGGATACTTATGTAAAATCTATCTAAATTAATTAGTTTCTCCACTACTTCCCTCTCCACAGACTGACAATTCTGCTGTCCTAGGGTGGTTACATGATAGAGATTGATAGACAGTGGGGTGAGTGTGACCACTCAAGGGGATCTTTCACAAAATGAAGTGCCTTTGTTTACGTTGCGTTTTTCCTAATTAAATCAGTGGAAATGCAGAGCACATGGAAATGCATGCAACATTTGAAAATGGACCAAACTTTTCTGGAAGGAAAACCACACATGGAGCAAAATGTCCAATAAAAACTTTGTTCGATCTTCACATACGATGTTTTGGTAACGAGTGCTAGAAGAGGGCAGAGCTCATTACCAGCACCGGAGCGTGTCCTGGACTAGTGGGTATCACGCATTGTGTTGGTGTTACTGCGCATTCGAAGCATTCCTGTGTTACAGCATTTCACACTTGCACTATGCATCAGCACGCTATTCTGTGCATTAACACACTGTAGCAAGCATTTTCAAACCACAGCACATGTAGTTCCCATACAGTAATATGACATATGCAGGGGTGCACATGACTTTTGCAGATGAGTACCAGGAGACGGTGTTTGGTACTCACCCCATATGCAGGGTGGTCTTCCTCACTGTCCTCTGCGTCAGCTTCCTACATGGTAGATTCTGCTGCAGA
>CM070035.1:156509335-156523100 GCA_036250615.1 Ptychadena robeensis | reverse complement strand
TTTCCATCGAAAATCGTCGATTGAACGCTAAAATTGTACCATGTGTGGCTAGCTTAAAGGATATATGACAGAGAAATCTAAAGGTGTATGGGGGCCCTAAAGCTAGCCACACATGGTTCAATTTTAACATTCAATCGATGTTAGATTCGATTTTGAAGTTTGATGAAAAAATCAAAAATCTATTTTATTTAATCGATGTACACCACAGGACGATTATTCAAAAATCGTCGATTGAATTCCTCTTACGATTTTAGTTTCAATTGGAAGTGATGTGTTAAAGGTAAGTAGCCACACACATCTTACTTCCCATCCGCTTGTGGGCATTAGTTCTGGTGCTTTCAGTGAATGTGGCGAATGAGCCCCGAAAGGTTGAAATCTGCTGTTGTAAAATATCACATTTATTGGTGGAAATTTGTAACATCTCTGACAGGTCCACTTTATTACTAGGCTTCCTGTAGCTGGTTAGACTGTAGCAAGGCACCCACTGTCTATATCGCACGCCTGTGATCTCTCCCTCCATGAACGGAAAATAAAGTTTTTAGAGTTTTTTCGCTGTTATTTTTAGCCTGATGTATATTTTTCCGCGGCGGCCGTGGCGCAGAATAACAGCTGACTTAGGACATATTTGTGATACCTTTTTCTTATTATCTTGTCATAACAGCTGATCTGTCGGCGGGTGGGCCATCTATGTTTGTAGGGCGTTGGGTTTGTTTTAGAGGGGGGCGCGGAGTCAGTGTGACTCCCAATGAAAGATACTTTGTCGGAGTGTGAAGCTGTAACGGGCTGTCTAGGAGCGGAATGTCAGGAATCATGGCAGGACGTGGGCCAAGTTTGCCACATGGATCAGTTTTCTAAAGGAATATTATTCCAAAGAGCTGAGAATTTCTGGTTTTCTACCATATTAGCTGCACTTGATTCTGCTGTAGGATTTTTCTGTTTTTAGGACATGAATCAATTTCTTACTTTTTTTCCTTCTATGATTTGAAACGGTAAAACTAATATTTGGTACACTGTATATTCAAAGCATATTATACACAAGTGCAGAGGAAAAAATTATTACATACATGACATTAAAAATTACATATATACAGGGGCGTAGCTAGAAATAACTGGGCCCCATAGCAAAAATGGGCCCCATAGCAAAAATAGGTAATGCCGCTCCAATCCCTGCTCTTCCAGGAGTGGTGGGCCCCCTTCTGAATATGGGCCCCATAGCACTGCTATAGCTGCTATAGTGGTTCCTACGCCGCTGTATATATAAAGATAGATAGATAGATAGATAGATAGATAGATAGATAGATAGATAGATAGATAGATAGATAGATAGATAGATAGATAGATAGATAGATAGATAGATAGATAGATAGATAGATAGATAGATACTATATATATATATATATATATATATATATATATATATACATATATTTATATACAGTGTATGTATATATAAAATATAAATATATATATATATATTGCCATTTACCTGCCTTTAGGTGGAGTGGCTGCATTAGTTTTACTTCAGTGATCCTGTCAGTAACACTGTTTCCATCCTAGGGTGTTATAGGTCAACATACTGCACCACAATGTCACTTTTCTCCTCTTAGCCCAAAAAACAGGGGGAGGTGTTATGTAGTCCATGGGGACAACTGGGAATAATGCAGGATAAGTGAAAAGCAGCACAGAGCCTGTGGCCCCATCCAAAGCATTGAACGGAAATCGATTGTGCAAAGTGGTGCGCATAGATTCACCATTCAATCGGCGAATGCTCGAGTGCAGCATGCTGTTGTCATCGTGACATCACCACGCTGCACTGGTCGACTCCTCGCGCAAGTGGGTATCGACCTTTAGAGTAATAGAATACAATAGTGTCATCCTCTCACATGAATGGACCGCGAAGAAACAGCAAGTCTGATAATGCCATCCCTCTACTCTCAATCATGTCCTTTTGCAGCATATCTGCATACAACAGACTTGTCTAGTTCTAACAAGGCCTCTCCATCATCCAGTCTGTGGTTTGCTGTGTGATGGATTTTTTTCAACACTGGTCTAGTAGAGGGGTCAAGGAAAAGTGTTAGAAATCATATTTTGGAACTGGTAGTTGACATTTATCTGAGCTCCCACATCCACTTTAAAAGATGGAAATATATAAGCGCCTCGTGGTGTCCATGTCGGTGTCAGTATGTTTACATTAACAGTGTGACAGGTTTACTTTAAATTGAACTGTAGTTATACACAAATCCCCACCACCTTTCAGCCTGGAATACAGAACAGGAATTCATAAACATAGTCATGGCAGGCTCCTTGCTGTCTGGCCTATACAGAAAACTAATGGCAGGACCAAGATGGGCCATCCAGTCACATTGTTATCCTTAGGGCTTGCCTACACTAAAGCCTGCCGTCGGTCGGCGGCAAAATCGGCCACCGATCGGGGGTGCCCACATGGCACGGCCGGCCAGAGAACAGACATGTCCGATATTCTCTGGCCGATGCCAGCCGATGCCGTTACTTTCAATGAAGACCGGCGTCCTCATTGAAGTTAACGGTTGGCACACAAAGGGTGCCCGCCAATTCTGTCATCTCTGGAGAGCAGCGTGATGACGTCATTACGCAGCTTTACAGAGCTGATCTAAGCAGCTCTGTCGGCCCCCACTCGGTGGGTGTATGGCAGGCTTAAGCGTCATGGGTGCGTTAACTTCCATGTGAGCAGAACAAGCCAAGATATCAAAGAAGTGGCTTCAGAACAACTCTGTGAATGTGAGTGGTCCAGCCAGAGCCGAGACTCGAATCCAATTGAACATATCTGGAGAGATCTTAAAATAGCCGCACCAACAATTCACATCCAACCTGATGGAGCTTGAGTGGTGATGCAAAGAAGAATGGGCAAAACTGGCCAAGGATAGGTGTGCCAAGTTTGTGGCGTCATATTCAAAAAGACTTAAGGCTGTAGTTGCTGCCATAGGGGCATTGACAAAATGTTGTGTGTAAAATTCTGAGGAAAAAAAGGCTTTTTTGGATAAGCTTATGTAACAATTCTTTTTTTGTGCTATGTTTTTGTAGGTTAAAAAGTCATGAAGGTATTCCTGAGATGCAGTAAGGTGAACGCAGTTCAGATGTCACTAGGAGTCATATTGTGTTCTGTTCCTGAAACAAATTTAGGGGAAGGTTGTGGAGAAAAGATCCCTTTCATTTCTGACCCTTTACCAGTGCAGAGGAATGGAGAGAATCCCAGGCATCTATAGAACAAACACTGGGCACTCTGGGCAGGTTTTGTTTGACCTAAATAATAGGGACACATCCCTATTATTGTATAGATACAATAGTTGTGAGCTTAAGCAAAATGAGAAGGAAACCTTCATCACAGTAGCAGTAATGTGGCTATGTATCGAGAGTCGCTCAACCTTGTCATCATTGGAGGCCCAGCCCAGGCCCTGAAATGGTAAATGCCCCCATACACATAATGACTGGGGGTCGACAGACAAGCGAAGGAGTGCAGTGTGATGATGTCATCACGCTGCATTCCGACGCTCAGAGAAGTTTGAATGGGGACTTGTCTGTTCTCTGGCTGACCGAGCTTTGGGGTGACAGGGATCTGTCATTCCATGTGGGCACCCACGACCCGTGACCGATTTTGTCGCCGACGGACAGCCGCAAGCGCGTACGCACATTGGTCAGCCAAAATATCGGCCAAAGCCCGCTACGTGTATGGGGGCCTTTAGAGACTTAAGACATAGCCACAGGTGAACTTCTGCAAAGGATTGTAAAAGAATGCTAACTAAACCTGGCCATACACATGCTGATTTTCCATTCGATTGGGATCAATTGATCAGGGTGGGCAGCATTTGATTCCTGAACGATTGATCGTCGTGCGCCTTCATAGGGATTAATCGTTTAGGAACTGACCACTGCCCAACTTGAGCGATCAATCGCACCCTAAGGGAAAATTGATCGAACAGGAATACAACATGTCGGTATTTCCTTGTTCAATCACCATCACATTTCCTGGTTGAGTATGCTTATAACAGGTGCTCATTGGTTCCACCTCTTACAGCTTATAAATGTCTGTTATAGTTGACAGGTTCACTTTAGGTTACCAAAAAGAATATCCAATGGGCCCTCCCAGGAGCAGGGCCCCTTCGGGAAGTGTAACCCCTATGACCCTTGTTTCTATAGCACTGGATACGGGCTGTAACTGCTTGATGTGGTCTGTAACCACAAGTATTATATAGAACAATAGAGAAGAACAAGTAATTACAGGGGCCCAACTGCAGAGATATTAAAACCACACACGGAAATTTTTACATTTAAATAGCACAACGTATAAAACCACAGAAACCACAATTCTCAAGAGTGCTTCAACCTGATTGGCTTAGATTGATTTTAATAAATGTTAGTTATTGAATTATAGTTTAGCTAAGATAATTTAGTTTATAGAAAGCATGAGTTTACTGCTATAACTCTGAAATTGGCAAGGACCAACAGAACTCAATAACATTTTTATTAAGAAATAAAGAGGGTAGCACTTTTTGAAATGAGAGAAGCATGTCCTTCATAGTTCTCCAATTCACAATCCTCACCCTTCTTGAACAGTTTTGTTGAATGGAGCAATGTGCAGAGGGCATCTGACCACAGAGTGCAGGGAGTTTCAGATCACAGAGTGCAGGGTAAGGTTGGGTCTATACTACATGTGTTTTGCAGGGCTGACAACCCCTGCTTTCCCCTATGGGAAATGGTGTGCCAGACTATACTGGTGCATCATTACTCGCATCAGGGGCAGATGTCACGCATCTATTACTCCTGGCCATTGTCGGTCCGTCTGTGTCACTCAGATGTGGCATGCCCATTGTTTATCACTATTATGATATTAATATTATTCTGTGACATGAGCAAAACACACCCAATGTGTTTTCGGGACTGACACAAACACCGCCAGAATACGCAGATGTGTCCACAAAGCCATCCATATTTTCAGTGTACACCAAACCTAAGTCTGACCACAAAGTGTGGGGGCATCAGACCACAGAGTGAAGGGTAAGTCACACCAGATAGTGGGGAGTGTCAGACCACAAATAGTGGAGAGTGTCAGAGCACAGATAGTGGGGAGTGTCAGACCACAGATAGTGGGGAGTGTCAGACTACAGATAGTGGAGAGTATCAGACTACAATTAGTGGGGAGTGCCAGACTACAAATAGTGAGGAGTGTCAGACTACAAATAGTGGGGAGTGTCAGACCACAGAGTGCAGGGAGCATGAGACCACAGAATGCAGGGAATATCAGACCACAGATAGTGGGGAGTGTCAGAGCGGAGTGCTGGGAGTGTCAGAACACAGATAGTGGGGAGTGTCAGACCACAGATAGTGGGGAGTGTCAGAGCGGAGTGCTAGGAGTGTCAGAGCGGAGTGCTGAGAGTGTCAGACCATAGATAGTGGGGAGTGTCAGACCACAGAGTGCAGGGAACATGAGTCCACAGAGGGCAGGGAGTGTCAGACCACAGATAGTGGGGAGTGTCAGAACGGAGTGCTGGGAGTGTCAGACCACAGATAGTGGGAAGTGTCAGAGCGGAGTGCTAGGAGTGTCAGAGCGGAGTGCTAGGAGTGTCAGAGCGGACTGCTGAGATTGTCAGACCACAGATAGTGGGGAGTGTCAAACCACAGAGTGCAGGGAGCATGAGACCACAGAGGACAGGGAGTGTCAGACCACAGAGTGCAGGGAGCATGAGACCACAGATTGCACGGAGTTTCAGACCACAGAGTACAAGGGGCACCAGATCAGAGAGTGCAGGGACTCTCAGACCAGAGAGTGTAGGGAATATTATACTACAGAGTGCATGGGGCATAAGACCACAGAGTGCAGGAAGTTTTAGATCCCAGATTTCAGGGAGTTTCAGACCACAAAGAAGAGGGGGTTTCAGACTGCAGAGGGCATCAGTCCACAAAGTGCCGATAACATCAGTCCTCAGGGCATCAGATCTCAGAGTGCAGCAAGCATCAGTATGACCTTTGAGATCTATTGATAGACCGCGATCTTCCATTTGGGCACCCTTGGTTTAAGTCGATCATAAAGATGATTGATTCCATCTTATTAAATTGATTGACCAAATTGACCAAAATGAGAACAAAGGTCTTGAGGTCCACTGCAGTGCAGAACACACAGTACACACATTGTAGAGAGCATGGCCATGTAAGTGGACCCAATGGTTTATCTCATCTACAGTCCCAGTTTCTGTTAGATCCACCCTTACACTATTTTAGATAAAACTTAAGGTTCTCATAATGTGTGTGGAAGTTTTTGGAGGCTTTTTCATAACTGTTTGATGTTGATGAGTATGGTGTGCATGTGTGTGTATTTGAATACAGTTTAAAGGTTTATGTGAAGACAGGAAACAGTTTGGTTCCTTAAAAAAATATAGCTTTTTTTCAATGAGATTAAAACAATTGCTGTGGGTTTTCTTGTTGGGGCTTGTGGGATTCCTCAAAATGAAAACAGTTCTCTGGATTCTAAATATTTTTACTGAAAAATAATTTTATTTAGATATAAAGGGGCTTGTATCTAAAAATGAATGTAAGGGGAAGAGGGGCATTTTCTGTGTCAGGCAGTTAATTGCCAACTGTTCTTTTTTTTTTAGGGATTGAGTTAGACTCATTTCACTTAAAGGGTGCCCAAATGGCTTGGCAGCAAAATTAAAGGGGGACTTCAGTCAAAATGTCTGGTGAGAGTACGTCGGCATGGTCATGTATTTACTACAGAAGCAGCCATAAGCATCTACTGGCTTATCAATATAGCCAGGAATTAAAGTTATGGCCATAAATGCAATATGGTTATCACCACTTAATACATTGGGCCCTTGTCTTACAAACTTTGGTTCCCAATGTTTGGATGGAAGTCAAGTTGGTTTTCCAATTAGAAATAATGAAAATGCCCATAATGTGTTCTGAACCTCCCAAATCACCCTTATTCCCAACATACCCTATTCATAATAACATAAACATTTTGTAATACAGTATGTGTAATTTACCAGAAGCACCAAAAATTTTCCTGGTGTTCTCAAAAAGTTAAAATGAGCTGAGCCAACCAGAAATTAAAATTTGTAATCACCAATTAAGTTGACATTCTAGAAAAGAGAATGAAATGGTAGGTGGCTATTGTTTGCAAGGAAATTCCCCTTCCATAAGAACTTTAGGAATGTGGCCTTGTAGCCTTTTGTAGATTATTGAGATGGTCCATTTTGATGTGCTGTACTTATTAGTGACATCAGGCCACCACGCTAGCAGAAACATGTTTTAGCCTCGACCATAAGTCTGGTTGTATGTCAAATATAAAAAAAAAAATCAAAACTAAAATGTTGCTTGTAACTTAAGTAGGTCTTAACCTCCCTAGCGGTTTGCCCGAACTCAGTTCGGACACAGTTTGATTGCCGATCAAACTGTGCCCGTACCGGGATCGGGCAAAACCGCCGTCTCCCTTCTGGCCCCGTGTCTTCGGCGTCATCTGTGACGCCGAAGGGGGCGGCGCCATAGACCTCCATGTTAATGGAGGGGGCGCTGCTCTCCTCTCCACACGCCGCCTGAGTCTATTTGACGTCGGAGGTGTGTAGAGGGCTGGGCAGAGAGCCGGCAAGCACGGCGGAGTACAGTGTACTCCGCCGCGATTGCCAGTAAAACGAGCTTTTCGTGACATAAAAAATGGCACGAAAAGCTCAAACCGCCCATAGGGTTAAGTCAAGCAGGTTTTATCCATATAAAATTATTAATGGAATGTACTGGTTCTATTTGGAGCGTGAAAAACATTTTCCAGTTACCATTTCCTATGTGGGAAGGCAAAGGATTACTTAAAAAAAACCTTTCCGGGTCAAAACGTTATTGGACAAGCCGTGCACTATGGTCAGCAGTGCTTGCCAATTAATTCAATAAAGTTTATTTGGCTTCCATCAAGACCACCAGTACTTTTATTAGTAGTAGTTCAATTAACCTAAACGGGCTCCCAGCAAGGTCAGCAGTACAACAAAATTCAAGAGATTTGACTAGGCTCTTACTGATTCCAGCAGCAGTGAAAAATAGAACAAAAAAGCCAACGGTATGTTTTAACTTAGCACTTCCAAAACTTGGCAGTCGTGGTTGACAACCCTTCTGAATTCTTATGATACAAATCTCTAAAGCTGTCCACTAATTAAATAGTTAGCTCCTCTTAAATGGATTTGTCTGTCACAATCGTGACCAATACTGCTGATGTGAAGGAACTCTAAGGCCTGCTGTAATGGAGTAATCTCACAAACCGTGTTTCCCGAGTCAGTGTCTTATATTCATTTTTGCTCCCAAAGATGCCCTACGTCTTAATTTCAGAGGGATGTCTTGTAATGTTTTTCGATGTAGAAGAATATGGAACTGGGGTATCAGGGTGGGGGGATCACTAAAATGACACAGGGGGGATCAGAGGGGGGAATCAAAATGGCACAGGAGACTCAGAGGGGAGATTACCATTTTAGTAACCCCTTTTGATCCTCCTGTGTCATTTTGATTGCCCCCTCTGACACCCCCCCTGTCCAGAGTTAAAGAACCGTATCTTCGGGTTTCCACATTTTTCCTTTCGTCAACAGTTACATTTAACTTTTACTGTGTTAGAAAATGACAATGTTCACAGTTGTTTGCAAGAAAAGCCCAGGTTAGATATAAATAGCACCGGGCTGGGGAGAATCTCATTGACCATACATCCGTTCTGTTTCATTTGATGTTATTTTACTGTTGGCTGAAAATATTTGTGATTTTCTTTATCTTCCAAAAATAAAAAAAATATTTATGAGGATTCCAATTTGTAATTCCAAAGTGAGTAGATTTTTTATACCTCTGACCTTTTGGTCTTATTTCTGAGCTAACACAGCAGCCCCATAAAATGCCAACTCTGTGGGTTTCTGTGTGATTGGCAGGGTGCCCGTCTAGGCCATCCCAGACGCCACTGCAGAAAAACGAAAACACAGAGCAGCTACGGTTACTCATTAATTTCAAGGCTGTTGAATTGTTCTATATATAGATGATGTGCAAAGAGAAAAAAAAAAAAAAAGAAAACAGATAAAAGAGTTGTTTTGTGTTGCAGTGCCAGGATTCAGAGGCCAAGCTTTTGGAAGTTGGTTGTTTTTATAAAAATATCTCCCATATTGGGAATTGTATGAATACTTTTTTTTATCTCCAGAACCACCCCTGAGCTAATGAAGGTTATACATAAAAAAGGTGGTGTGTGTGTGTGTATTTCTAGTTTAAAGAGGCCTTGTCATGGAATTTAAAAATTTTTTTTTACATTTTAAGTTTATTGAATTTCACAAATAATTGTACCATACAATACAAATTAGAAATAAATAAACACTGGATAAATAACCATACAAAACAGTGGCCAGTGACCCAGGAAATTAACCATAGATGCAGCACCGCCCGAGTCTCAGCACAGGAATATAGCATAATAGGATAATACACATAACGTTCCCATAGATCCGGGCCGCTGGGGCCCATGAGCGCCTGCTTGTGATGCGGCAGCAATAGAGTTCACCTGGCCATAAAGAGAGAGGAAGGAATGAAAAAGAATATGGGGAAGAAGAGGGGAGGGAAGGAGAGGGAAGGGCAGAGGAGAGGGGACCCATGGTGGTACTCCACCTGGTAGCACACCTGGACGTTAACTCCCTAACCAGGGTCTTATGAGTGGAGAGTTCAAGATAACAGCTTTGCTTAGTCTGCGGTCATTTGGAAGTCAAACCAGTAGTGCCATACTTTCAAAAAGTGTTCCCTTGTGTCATGGCTGGAGGCTGAGAGATCCTCCATCTGCATAATTTCATTGACATTCCGGATCCATGATTTTAACTAATCATATCAGTATTTAATATGTTTAGGCATCAAATGCCTATGTTTGTTTTTCCCACTATGACCCCCGCACATTCCTGGCATTATTAATGACAGTTGATATGTGAGTGCCAGGAATGCCTATGCCTGTAAATAATATAGGCAAATGGTGAAGACACCTCCATGGGGTCATCACTCATGCCAGAGAGAAGTGAGAAGTAAGATGCCCACATGATGCCAATGCTGCAGTATGACGTTGGCATGGCAGGAGAAGGTAAGCTACCCTGAATGTGGCTCGGGGTTACCAATATAAGTAATTTAATTCCATTGCGAGCCACACTCTGGAATACTTCTAGGGAGTTAAGTTAGTATTAAAATTCCTTAACAAAAAATATATTTTACCATTGAGTGGATTACAGGGTCTGTCATATACTAACATCATGAATTATTGTAAGAATCATGGATGTCACCTCTAGTACACTGACTGATAATATATTTTGCCCGGCATTTCCCTTTTTAATGTCAAAATCAAAACATTGCCACCAGATTCCTTGGTGAACTCATCAAAAGGAATTTGTGAGAAAAGCTTGTGACAAGGTCACTGGCAAGTAAAGATTGTGGAATTTGGCAGTCATCACTCATAGGGATGCCATTTAATCTGTATAGAAAGCTACCTGGCTGGATCAGGGGTTCTTTCCTGGGATAATGGGACTTTGGAATGTGCAGAGAAAGCCATGAGACAGTCACACACCACAGCTTCTGTCACTGAAACAACAAAGGACGTCTGTGAAAAAGTGCAGAGCGAGGAGCTACCAGATCAGATGTGAGACAAAGCTTCTGTTCTAATGAACTGGGAAACAGAGAAAGACTCTTCAGTGCAAGCTAGAACGTTTATTTATTGTTTTAGAAAGCTGTAAAGACTCGTATACAAGAGCAAGTTGATATATAATACACCTTTAAAATAAAGTATATTGTGAGCAAATGCAGAAGGCACAGGGTTTGTATTATATAAAGAGAAACAGACCAAATATTGTTCATTTTTTTTTTTATATACCGTACCTTTACTTATTTTACACATAACTTTTTATAACTGAAATTATTAAAAATTTTGAGGATGTTTGTTACATTTAGCTTGCTGATCTCTCTGTATGGTATTGACAGCTTGCACATGACCAGCATGATGATCACATGATTGGAAAAGGTTGACATCTGGTTCCAAGTTTTTCCTGCAGGAAAGGAGGGCTCTTTTTGTCCACCTATAGCCCCCCATACACGTTCCGATTTTTCGTACAAATTTTGCCCGACCGACCAATGTGGTCGGGAGATTAATCGATCGGGAGATTAATCGGATTCGGAATTATGTACCATCGGACCTGTCCGTAAATTATTGGTCGATCTGCTGTTAATAAATAGGGTCGGGCTGATGGATCGGTGATAATTCGAATTCCGATTTTTCGTGCCAGCCGACCGACCGACCATTACGTTTTAGGTGAAAATCGGGTGACAGGATCAGACGAAAAATCGGTCGGGAGAATAATCGGAATGTGTATGGGGGGCTTATATCAGTGTCTGGCTGATCATCTGTTCCTGTTGACTGTCTAGCAATGGGGAACTCAGCAGAAAGCACAATGTGGTGATGTCAGTAAGAGGCAACCAGTCTACATACACAGGTTGTCATTCTTGGGAGCAGATCCAAAAGGAAGATGGAAGCCTTAGGCAAAAATAAAAGAGTATAATATAAAAGTAATAAATATATATATTTAATAAACATATAAAACAATACAGTGAGAGGGGGTGAGGGTTAAGATGACAAGAAAAATTGTGATGCCCATACTTTAAAGTATCCATAAAACTAAATTGTGTTTTCCTTACTGCAGACTTTCAAATAACACTGTCTGTTATCATGTGCAGGTATTGTGAAGCCCTTTCTTTTAACAGAAAATACATGATGATATTGCCTGTACTGTAGTTAGATCTCTTTCAATTCTGATGACCATGCACTGCAGGCTGATATTCCTTCTGCAAAGCATACTCCAGTCTCCCACGCAGTAGCATGTTTGGAACTCTTAATGCTGAATAGAGTCAATGGCTAATGCTTAGGCCTTCCAATAAACCAGGTCAATAAAATGTAAAAGAATAAGAGTCACATGATCACAATAGAACAGTTTGGAAAAGGAATTTATGGCAATCTGGAATATAGTGAGTTAGGATGGAATATTTAGTATTAGCGCTCTCGGCTCCATCGGTCTCCCTAAGGAAGCAAATTCCTTGGCGGGGGACGCAATGGAGCCAATACACATACCTTCCTACCAGACCAGCTGCTCTCACAGCATTCTGACGATGCGCTGAAAGGTCAAAGTAGTGCAGTACGTCAATATCTGGCTGGCGAATCGGCACAACTAATTTATGTTCATATACCAGTCTTTGGCCTCTGAAAGCCAATGTAAACTTTGTACTTTGCATTTTCCTATGTACTTCCACATAGCCAGACACAACCACATGTGCCACTGATGCTTCACCATTATGGTTTTCCTTCTTTACAAGATGGTCAATGAGATGCCGGCATTTTGACATTAGCTTGCCAATTGTATGCAGACCTGATTTGCTGCACCTGATTGGCTCAGCTTCAGTCTGCATACAATTTGCATGCTAATGTAGAGCCTTCAGCATCTCATTGACCATCTCTATTTACCAGTCTAGATAGTTTTTTGTGCCATACAGTTTTTATTTTTGGCTTGGAGACATAAATTGCCTTTAAACACTTTTCATTGAGCTTTTACTCTAAGCACTGCTGTGCTTATAAAAGCTATAATCTGCATTGCATATCTCTGCATGTATCCCTATACCCATACTAAAACCTGTAACAATCCTCCATAATGGCTGCTGTCTGGTCGATTTTGTCTTATCCAGATATGTAGATGTGCCCTGATTGCGCAATAATAAATAAATGATTCCCCTAAATTAGTGCAATCACCCAAACCTTTGCGTTTTAGGAAAGCCCCCTGCTTGGTTGACATTTAATCTGAGCAGAAGTGGATTTTCTTTTAACCTGCAACAAAGCTGAATTTATTATCTACAAAGCGGGAAGAGTCAGCTCAACTGAGATAGTAACCAGATATGAGGCTTTTGCTAGGTTACAATCCGTACACACAAACACAGTTTCCATGTGCTGTCAGTGGCTGAGTTTTATTTTTATCTTTTTTCTGTCTGTGTTTTTTCCCTGGAAGTCTATTTTTGTTTTAACTTAGCCATTCTGTTGCCTGCGATAATGTATAACTGCCAGAAAATTAGATAGGGTAAGATTGGTTGTGAATCATTGAGAGTACTATTAATTATCTAAAGTGACAGAACAGATGAACTACCCTTCCTGGGCACTCACATAGACTGACTGGAGTTTTATTGGATGGGGACATCACATAAGGGATCACTTGACTCACAGCTTTGACGTAAGGCCCATTCACATCTAAGATAATATTTAGATGAGACGCTCTATTGGGATTGTCTCGCCAAAATAACTTTGAGTGCTGTTCAGCGAGGTCAACTGAGCATCTAAACTGGCTTCCCCAGTCTTCAAGTGGGATCAACCAATCCCCTCAAAGAAAGGTCGGTCAAGCAGCTATCGGACATATCTGTAAATTGGATGGGGACCCTGGTTGAATGGGAATCGAGCATCTAATGTGGTGCGCCTTGATTCCTGTCCAATCGGCCGATTGGTGACGTCATTGTGGCGTCACCACGCTGTGCCCAAAAGGGCGGCCCATCGTTGAGTGAATCGGCACCTTTAAGCTTAGGAATTGACTTGGCTTACTCCACCTTTCCTATATTTTTTACTATAGTGTTTGGATCAAGAACTATTGTACTATAGTGTTTGGAACAAGAACTGACTTTGCTGGATAGCGCCCAAAAGACTGTCCTGTATGATGCTGATTGTCTACTTTGGAGG
>CM070035.1:156478687-156507291 GCA_036250615.1 Ptychadena robeensis | reverse complement strand
GCTATGTAGTGCCGGGTCCTCCCTGATAGTATACATAGTGATTGGAAGGTATATATCATTACTATGTAGTGCCGGTTCCTCCCTGATATAATACATAGTGATTGGAAGGTATATATCACGGCTATGTAGTGCAGGGTCCTCCCTGATAGAATACATAGTGATTGGAAGGTATATATCACTGCTATGTAGTGCCGGTCCTTCCTGATAGAATACATAGTGATTGGAAGGTATATATCACTGCTATGTAGTGGCGGGTCCTCCCTGATAGAATACATAGTGATTGGAAGGTATATATCACTGTTATGTAGTATCGGGTCCTCCCTGATAGAATACATAGTAATTAGAAGGTTTAGAAAGGTCCTCATATTACATGGTTTGGTAGAACAAAAGCTGATTTACAGAAATTGTATGGTAAGATTGTTAGGTGTATGGGAGCCAACGTGTCTGATTTACCAACATGTCTGATCACCGCCCAGCAGATCGGAGATCTGCAAACAGCTGAATCTCCCATCTGTATTGCTTGCTGATATAAGCAATGCAGAGTGTGTGTGGGGAAAGCTGCACTCATGCTGGCAGCTTCCTCACACACACAGCCTAGAGGGGAGACATAAATGCAGCAGTTTCCTCTCGCCCTCCTCTTTCCCATGTGTGAGGAAGATGAGATTTTATGTGGAGTGTGCTCTATAGTGACACATTGATAATTCTTTCCCCAATTAATTTGACCACTTAAAATATTGTTTTTTCTGGGTTTCCTGCTCTAAAAACTGGGTGCGTCTAATAATGTATATATATATATTTTTACATACACTTTAAATCACTTTCTATTCCAGAGATGAATAAAAACAAGGGAAGAAATTGATAGTGCTATGCGATATGCTGTGCAACCTTATATGTAAGGTAATCTTTGTGGCTTCAGGTATACTTTAAGGAAGCTTCATAGGGAGCATTACCTGTAGATGCCCAAATGTATTCTTAAAATTTGAAGGTATCGAAGGCTGCAAGACTTCTTTCAAGACAACTAGCTCTGTTCTGTTTAATGAGCATAGTAGGCCATTACCCTAATCCTCCTATCCTGTATTGGTGCACACTTCTGCAGACAGAAATAACCTAATCATTGCCAGGGATAGTCTTCCCATACACAGGTTGACTATTGCACAAACGATCTTAAGCCCCCCATAGATGGGCCGATTCCCGGCCATAGTTGTGGCCAAGCGAACGCCATGCGCGCTCCCGCTAAGCACATAAAGGTCGGTTGGCCGCAACTAGGGGGAGCAGCGGAGCCCACCTTGAGGATCCGACCAATAAAGCCGGCAGGTCGGATCGCACGCGGATCCGTCCTGCTGGTACTTTTTCTGCCCGATCCTCCGATCCTGTGCTGCAGTCTGTTAATTTGGAGGGGAAGTCTCCTCCCCCTCCGAGTTAATTGGCTACAATCTGACAGGAATCACGTGTGTTAGTGGAACACACAGGATTCCTGTCTGTTCTGTAGCCGACTCCTCACAACGTGGTGACGTCACCACGCTGTGAGGAGTCTGCTAAAAGCCAGCCATAAATCGATACGTCTATGGCCGGCTTTAGATTTAAATGTGTTGTGCCATTTAAATATCGATCACCAGTCTAGCATTGATTGATCATATCACCACACAGATCAATTTAAACACGATCCATTCCACAACCGTTCTATGGTGCGCATGCTCCATAGTACGATCACATACACATGAATCGAAATACCTAGATAAACCATCAGATACTTGTTCGATCTACTAAATTTTACCAGCATGTCCGGTCACTGCTTAATAGATTTTATGTTGATTTTGAGCACTTTTGAACAATCGTACCAGGTGCGCTGGAAACGATTTTAGTACCAGCTAATTGATCATTTTAAGTTGATCAAACTTTTACTTCTGTTTTAAGAATAGAAGCGTCTTCTCTGAGGCTTTTTCTCCAGTTTCAGTGTTTAAACATCTTGGCAGTTTTATGGATTACTAATATGAAGAAGAGGGGTGTAGGGAGTACTGAGTCAGTGCTCTGGCTGGGATGCAGATTGGCATCCTGTGCCATAAGGATGTGACAAGTTCGTAAGTGAAGATAGACCTGAAACACTGAGACCAATATATGTACCGATGTATATTTACTTTAAATTCTACTGTCTAAATGGATGACTTGGAAGGAATTTATATATTACGCATAAGCTCCTTAATATATGCAAAGCCATGCTTTATGGGTGACTATAAACTGGGTAATATGGAGTATTTTTGCACCGTACCTACACAGCAATCATAATGCAAGGGCTGCTGGTAGGTATTAGCTTGAAGCTCCAGAGAACACTCATGGGAACAGTATGATAATGGGAAGGAAGGGCAAAGAAAAATGTGCAAGATTATCAATGCTTGCCAACATTCTTTAAATGTGAACTTGTGGCCAAGAAGACCTTGGCATAGCTTGGACGTCAGCAATACCTTCTATGAAGCAGGTTCAGTGAAACATGTTGTCGTACATAACTAATGAAAAGCTTTTAGACATGCTAGTACTAATTAAGTGCATATATTCAACAAAATCCGATTACCCTTAATTGTACATTATCTATGCCTGTAGCATTGCCCTGGGCAACTGCGCTGGAGCAACCAGGTCCTTTTCGGATGCCTGTGTTTAGAATCATAATCATAAGTATGACACAGTAAGTGAATATCCACGCAAACTGGTAGGGGTTAACTATTTACTTCAGGGAGTATATACAGTCACATATTCACCATCACCCATAAAGGTATGGATGGGGTTCAAGCATAGGGTCTAAGTTCCAAACAGTCTCTACCAGCTGCTGTGAAGTGGAAGGGGGCTGATGGCTCTTAAGCTAGCCATACACGTGCAGGATTCCATGGCCAATTGATCACTCACCCGATCGATTCCGGCGATTCTGCCTGGAAATCGCAGGTGTCATCAATTGGCCAATTAAGAGTATCCATCGCTGCATACCACCTTGTCCAACGGATTCCGGGACGATTCCGTGTCCGATTCCACCTCCGATTCCACCTCACAAATGGCAACTCCCCCTGATCCGTGCAGAATCGGATGAGAAAGACCAACATGTTGGTTCTCTGTCGGATCCGATTCTGAGCCCCTGATCAATCGGACGTGAACGATCGGACAAGGTGGGCTGCACGCGATTCCGGCACGATCGTTTCGCGTGCACGCGCCCGGAATCGATCGTGCCGGAATCTGGTGCGAATCCAACACGTGTATGGGGGCCTTTACCCAGAACAAAGCAGAACAAGCAGTTTAGTTGGCGGAGGACCTAGCTGAGATCAGTTACTTCTCACTTCTTTAATAACTAGTATGGAAAGAAACTCCATCCACTCAGGCAAGATGAGGGAGAGATTGCCCTTATCTCTGTCATTCATCGTGGATGGTGGGCCGGCCACAAAGGGAGCACCTTGCTCCAAGGTAAGCTTCGGCATACAGGCAGACAGTTCAGGAAAAAGACACAGGAAAAAAGTTAACTACATAACTATATAACCTCTGCCCAGAGGGAGGGGATTTACAGTTACTGGGCAGAAAACTATTTCAAAAGAGGGAAAAGAGCCATGACCTGTTCTCGGAAATGCTCTGCAGCTGCTCTACAGCAAATACATACAATTTCTTAAAGGTATACACACACATATATATATACAGGCTATCAGGGCTGTTTCTCCTGCTATGTGAAGTATGCAAGTGCATATGGCCCCTTTGAGGGGCCATATGCGCCTGCATACTTCGCATAGCAGGAGTTCATGTTATGTCCTGTTCTGTCGAAATGTGCTTCCCCCTGTAGAATGACCAAATTTTGCATCGTTGTATGCCCACAATCCTACCAAATTGGGAGTCCATAGACCCAAAGTGGGTCACTTTTTTCATTGAGATGAATGGGGAAGTTAAAAATGGCACTTTTAAAGCCCCGAATTTGAGTCTTATTGGTTAACGAACCCCATGAGCTAGAGACCCCAAGTTTGTTAGGATTGTATCCAAAGACTATACCTACCGGCCCTTTTAAAAAGTGTATCTCTAGCCTCCTTGGTTCCAGAGAATTGTGACCTCAAAGTGGGTCACTTTTTTTCATAGAGATGAATCGGGAAATGGGACAATTAAAGCCCCAATTTAGCCTTATTGGTTAACAAACCTGATGGGCTGGAGACCCCAAGTTTGGCATGGTTGTAAGATTGTATAGCCAGACTATAACTGCAATACCTTTGGTTCCGGAGAATGGTGACCCCAAATTGGGTCACTATTTCCACAGGGATGAATGGGGAAGTTAAAAATGGCACATTTAAAGGAGTCATAATTGTGAGTTTTCAGTTACTCAACTGTGAGTTCAAAGAAAATGTTCAGGGATTTTAAATTGTCCTGTTACAAAAAAGGGGCCCCAACAAGATCTTGCATAGGGCCCCCAAAAAGCTAAAAACGGCCTTGCAGGCTGTCATGGTCATCTACAAATACATATATACATTAGCTTTATACACCCAAAAGTGTAAAACCACTAAACTACATGGTCATATAGGAACTCAATGTTGCAAACGCCATATAACAGGTTGTAGTAGTGGACTGTAACCTTTTCCCTTTTTCACCATCCGCCTCATCCTTTTTTACCATCCAACAATCGCGAGTGTTGGTTGTAATAAGTAAGTGTTGAGTTTATATAATTGTGGTTTTGTACCATTAAATATTTAAATTAAACACCCCATACATAGACAGGATCCAATTCACGGCCATAGTTGCAGCCGACCACCCTGCTCGCTTCCGCCAAGCACATAAAGGTTGGTCTCCTCAACTATAATGATCCCAACCTTGAGTTTTTGTAGAAAAAAAGCCGGCAGTCGATTAATCGCACACTGGAATCCGTTGCTTGGTTCTTTTTCTGCCCGAGCCTGCTGTCAGGCTGTGACTGTGATGGGAGGTCTCCTCCCCATCCGAGTTAATTGGCTATCAGTCCTGAAAGGAATTGCGTGTGGTAGTGAACCACGGATTCCTGTCCTCTCTGTAGCCGACTGCTCACAGCGTGTTGACGTCACCACGCTGGGAAGAGTCTGCTAAAAGTCGGCCAATAGACGGATGCCTATGGCCGGTCTTAAGAATTTACTTTAAGATCAAGTTCGAGCAGTTACACATACTTACTCTTGAGTCATGAATCATAAATCATGAATCATAAATCATGTATATTTAGATGTCCTAAAGTATTGTTTATTGGTATCCTCCACAATAAGACTCCTCAGTTGAGCAGGTACACTTTAACCAGTAATTTGTTGGACTAAAAAGTGAATCTCCATGCAGCTGGCAAGTCTGGTCACCTTGTTTCACGCTGACTGCTGTTGTACAAGAGATCCCTTTCAACGGCGCTCTCTTCTGTTTACATAGCACCTCCAGCAGTTATTTTCATGTTAGTGAGACATTCATTGTGTTATTAGTAGAATTCTGCTGTTGAGATCCACACTAGTTCTTTAATAAAAATATTACTGTCATTCTATTCTGCATACAGAATATGTTACAGCTGAAAAAAAATGCTTAATTGTATTTTGGTTCCTCTTTTTGGTTCCTTTTAGACTGTCACTTCAGAACATAATGTGGAAGTACAGGACGATTTCAGAAAACATTAATACAATGTGTTGGATCCCTGATATAGCTAGTAGGGGGTCATTAACACGATTTGAAATGATGCATTTATTAACAGATAATGTTTTTCTGTTCATAGGACACGTTTTTAGATTACATCTCTGCTTCTAGGTTGATAACAGATCCAGGACATATATTCCTGATGAAGCCTGTGACTTCTTGTATATGTGAAGCTATGTACTGGATGATATAACCCTTTTATGGATTAACTATATTTTAAAATGAATATTTTTATCTTTGTATGTTTCCTTGCCTTTTTGTTTTGTTGTCTGGTTGTTCCTAATAAATTATGTCCCATTGGATATACACTGTCATGTGGACCTTGTGTACCATTAAAGTCCCAGGGGCTAGCCACCCCATGTCTGGCCCAGAGTGGTCTCGGTCCGGACAAATATTTTCATATTCATGTGATTTTTCTGTCTCCATTACATACTTTATTGTAAACGCATTTATGTCAACACTTGGTCAAAGTGTGTTTCTATGAATTGTACGTAGATCATCCAAAGTAATGGGTTCGGCCAGGAATTTACCGGCATATCGGATCACCATGCGATCCGACAGAGGATTCCTGGTTGATCTTGCCAGGGGGGCACACCCACAAATTGTAGGACGACCAACTGCCGGCCAATTGGCGAAAAATCGTACAGCCTGTCTATGGCCAGCTTAAGAAATAAGTCTCAGTATGGAGGAACGGGCATTCATAGGCAGAATGCATTTGTAGATATCTATGCAGATTATATGTAGATACCTTGGTAGTGCCCACATATGATGCAGAGCCTGGAAGGAACTGAAATCCATTAAAAGACAAACGCAGGGCAGAAACAAGGCTGAGGAGGAAAAGTTCTAGGTTGTCCAACACCAAAACATTGCCTGGCTAACAGTTTTCTTGGTTCTCTCCCAAGTGGATCTAATAGCAGAGCAGCTCATCAACAGCTGCTGTAACTTGTAATCCTAACCGGCCATACATGGTTTGCATGTATCAAACGCAGCCCACCTGGAGGGATTGATCTCACTCCAAGAAAATGTCAATCAAAGAGGGATCTGACCTGTCTGTATTTCCCTGTTCAATTGCCATTAATTTGGATGGAGATCCAAAGTATCAGCCAATTCCCTCAGGTGGTGCGCAACGATTTCCCCAACGATCACCAGGGAATCGAGCCGTGTATGGTCAGCACAGGAAGTGTTCAGCAGCAGGTAAACCAATCACATCAGATATTTTATAGTAAAAATCCAAAATAAAAGCTTTCCTATACATTGTGACCAGCATAGATGGTACTGAAGTGGTATTCCCATTTTTTCAATGAACGATTGTGCTGCCTGTTGTGGTCGTGTAAATGACAGCCACAGCTACTAGCCACATTAGAGTAGACAAAGTTTTGGCAAGCCTCAGCTAACAATTTCCCTAATATTGATTTCACTTTGCCTCTTTTTTAGATCCTTCTTTTCTAGGAACCCCCAAAACACGGTCAGACTGTAAAGACATAAACTGCTTTGTCTGCCAGATACTGTAAAGCCTAGGTGCCCAACCTGAGGCCAGGGGGCCGCATGCGGCCCTTTGGCCGTTTTTCAGCGGCCCCCCTTGGTCCTCCACATGCACCCCCAAAAACCGAACTATTAATGCATAGGGCATAGCAGCTGACCCAGCTTTCCTAATCAACTTTGGCGCTCCTACATCAGTTATATTAGCAATGTTGATGAGGGAAACCAGGTCTACATATGAGTGCTGCACCCAGGGGCAGGAGGGGGGTGGGTGTTGTTGGGTTTTGACTGCCTAAAAGGATCTGGTCCACCACCTGCTGAGATATGTCAACAGGGGGTGGGTTTGGATCGATGTTATGTGCGGGCCTTTAGTGATGCCGAGGGCCACACTTGTGGCCCTCCATATCAACTCAGTTGCCCACCACTGCTGTAAAGGGAACTCATTAACAAAGCAGTGAAAACCATAGAGGGATAGCTGGATTCTTTTTTTTATAACAAATCTAGAGGAAGTGAGATTTGTTTTGCATGTCAGGTTGGCAGAGCTGGGAACTGGTAGTGGGGATACTGTGCACAGGTAGAAGAGATACTGGGGACTGGTAGTAGAGGTATTACTATAGTGCAGGGGTGGGCAAACTTTGCCGCAATGGATATTTAAATTTGACAGAAGGGCAGGACATTAAACATTGTTTAAAAGATCATATTGATTACCAGGAAGGTTTAAAAAGAGAATATTTTTAAAATGAATGTATATAAAAGTTAGGCTTTGGGTAGTAAATCTAAAGCAGCCCATACACGGGTCAGATTTTCAATCAATCGACTTAAAACAATAAATTTTTTAGTCGATTGATTGAGAATTGAGTTTTGCCCACCTGGTTAAATCGACTTAATCCGATCAAAATTTAGTGAAAATTCCGTCGTTTTTTGATCGGACTGGATGGTAAATTTTGATCGGTCGATTGAAAATTGGTTCGGTATTTTGAGAACCAAATGTGGTCAACCAATTTTTGATCGATTTTTTCTACCTATTCTACCTCACTTCTGATTGAAATTTTAATCGAACTATTTTGGATCGATTGTTTTGTGGATTGAAAAAAAAAAATCGATCAAAAATCTTGTATTACATATGGCCCATGATACAATCGACATACAATTTTATACCGACTTAAAAATTTATCGTTTTAAGTTGATTGATCTGAATGAAAATCTGACCCGTGTATGGGCTGCTTAAGCAAATCAGTGTCTCTAGCAGGAGACCTTTATAATTATCCTCTAGGCATTATCTACACTTATTGCAGGGAATGAGCAAAGGGGAGCCAGAGTGTCTTGACACCAAGGTGACAAAGGGCCAGATTAAAATACTAAAGGGCTAAATATTTTTTGGTATCAAGTTTGTGCTACATAACTGTGTTGCTCATTGTAGCTCTTACCCATAGAAAGAAAGAAAGAAAGAAAGAAAGAAAGAAAGAAAGAAAGAAAGAAAGAAAGAAAGAAAGAAAGAAAGAAAGAAAGAAAGATAGATAGATAGATAGATAGATAGATAGATAGATAGATAGATAGATAGATAGATAGATAGATAGATAGATAGATAGATAGATAGATAGGTTTTCAGGATGTTTCTCAATGGTCTCTAACCTCTACATCTTTCATATGTGTCAAACAAAAGGTTAGTCACTACAAGATTGTGTTGCAAAATGTTTGCATTGCACTTACTTACTAAATTGTCATAATAAAATTAGTGTGACCTTGCCAAGGTAAATGCAACGTAATGATGAGCTTCCCCTGTAATTAACATCACTTTCACCGTTAGTGTGGGAGTGAAAGACTGTAGGCTCTTGGTTTTGTGGCCACCCTATGGGTAATTTAATTGGTAAGTAATCTCCACGAGCATTCATATGGCAAAACATTACACTCAGTGTCTCTGGGAATTCATTATTCTGCAAAGGAAATAAACTGTAAAAATCAGTAATATTAGGAATGGCGTGGGCTGCAACCCAGATGTGCTACCGAGAATTTGTATGGTCATTTTAATGATTTTGTTTTGTTCAGTTTTGTGATATTGCCATATGAGTCAGATACATAAAACTACACTATGCATAAATGATGGTTCCTTACACATAAAGTATTCATAAACAAGGATTAAAATATATGTATGACTTGTCACAACTATTTTTTGTTTAGTTTGTCAACAAATAATTATCCCATGAAAAAAAAGGAAAACCAATGGGGACATCTTCCTTAAATTGACCAAGTTGTTTGAAATGATGTGAGAGCAAATTACTCTGCCTTGTTTATGTGATACCTTCATAATGATTTATTATGTGCTTTGAGTGCCAATAAGAACCACAATTTCACAAGGTTAAACTTAGGTTTTGACTCCACTATGCATTAAAACCCTGCGTTTTACGACATCTGATTTTTCCACACTGGCAATAACAGACACCCAGGCCCATCTGTGCTTTCGACATGGTCATCTTTCCTGGGTCCATTGGATTCACCTGTCCAGTGAACACGACCTTTTCTGTTCCCCATTCCTCTACCCCCCTTCTTACCTCCCATCTGTTTTCACCCTCTTTCTCTTCCCCCTGTTTGTGCCACACGTTGCTCCTTGATACCACATTAAGTGATACCACGTATGGACCTATCCTATTACCCATATGTTATGCTCATCGATATGTATAGTAACCTCAATAATATTTGATTGCCCATGTAGCTCTAGTACTATGAGGTATCAACATAATCTAATCCAGAAGTTGTTGTTAAAAAAAACTGCCTTTGACATGCATCAAATGCAGGGATGTTTACGCATTTATTAAAGGGGATTAATGTGTTTACACATGCTTTGGTAGGATCCATCAGCTTGCGTTACATTAAAATCAAAGCAGAGCTGTGCGTTGACATTAACGTAACATAAGCCAACGCAGGTATGGTGCCTTGATGCACCCATAGAAAATTGAGTCTGTTAAATGCAATGGCATGCTTTTTTGATGGGTTGATCAATTCGTTCATGGTAAAAAACAAACACAAAAAAAAATGGACACATCAAAAATGCATCCCTGACGAATCCCTAATGCATGGGATGCGATTAATTGGATCCGTTAACATAGTGCGTCCTTAACGCATAGTGGAGTCAAAGCCAGGTGTACATTTGTAAATATATATAATTTTTATGTCCTTTATAACCACATCTGAAATAAAACAATCCTGTTTATATCTGTTTATGTCATACTAATACCGAATAGAGTTAATTATGATAAAGACTGAAATAATCCAGAATTGGTACTTTAGAAACATATTGGGCAATCCATTGAGTCTGAATAATGGTCTCAATTGGGAATCTGTAGCAAATTATCTATGGAAAGAAGGGCAACATGTGACTTCGGGACTTCTCTTTAGCATTTTTATTTTCATAATTTTAGTTATCTCCTGTCCTACATATCGTTCTGCATAATATTTGAACTGCACAATAGCCATTCTTTAGAACCATTCATGCATGTCCTCTTACACACAGAGGCTTTCATCATGATTGGAAGCCCATTGATAAAGTCACCCTTCATTACCAGGACTTTAAAGTTTGATTGTCTAAGTAATTACTGAATAATCAACACATTTTCTCCTTGTACAGATGCAGCAGCTGGAAAGACAAGTGATTGACGCAAATCGGCGGGCAGAGCAAGCATATGAGCAGGTAATTGTTAATAAAGTCAATGTGACATGCGTTAGCTTTCTTGTAATTAAAAAATGCTGTTAGTTTGCAATAATTGCCCCACATGAAGTCTTTGTATAAATTTAAGGGGGATTGTGACAGGGGAAGCAACACATACGCAGTTTACATCTTCCAAGTTACTTACTCCAAGGGTATCCCTAAAGTTATATATTGCAAACCTAGGAGAATGGCCATGGAGGTTGTAGATTTCCAGATTTTTTTTTGCAGATTCATTTGATAAGACTCTTTGATTTGACACAAAGGGGAGCCAGAGTGTCTTGACACCAAGGTCACAAAAGGCCAGATTAAAATACTAAAGGGTGGGATATGGCCCCCCGGCTGTAGTTTGCCCACACCTGCTATAGTGTCATAATATGATGTTTTAATGGAGTGACATTGTGTTTTAGGTATCAAGTTTGTGCTAGATGATAGCTTTTCCACAGAACAGATAGATAGATAGATAGATAGATAGATAGATAGATAGATAGATAGATAGATAGATAGATAGATAGATAGATAGATAGATAGATAGATAGATAGATAGATAGATAGATAGATAGATAGATAGATAGATAGATAGATAGATAGGGGAAGCAACACATCTTCAAACTTATTTTATGCCTCCAAGGGTATCCCTAAAGTTATATATTGCAAACCTAGGAGAATGCCCATGGAGGTTGTAGATTCCCAGGAGATTTTTTGGCAGATTCACTTGATAAGACTCTTGATTTGACACATATGTATACTGCCTGACCAAAACAAAAGTCCCCACCAAACAGAAAAATGTCACACATTCTAAAATTTAGTTGGACCACCTTTAGCTTTGATTACGGCACACATTCGCTGTAGCATTGTTTTGATAAACGTCTGCAATGTCACAAGATTTATTTCCAACCAGTGTTGCATTTATGATCTTGCATTGATGAAGGTAGAGTCTGACCACTGTGCAAACTCTTTTCCAGCACATCCCACAGATTCTCAATGGGGTTAAGGTCTGAACTTTGTGGTGGCCAATCCATGTGTGACAATGATATCTCATGCTCCCTGAACCACTCTTTCACAATTTGAGCCCGATGAATCTTGGCATTGTCATCTTGTAATATTCTTGTGCCATCAGGGAAGAAAAAATCACTTGATGGAATAACCTGGTCATTCAGTATAGTCAGGTAGTCAACTGACCTCATTTTTGGAGCACATACTGTTGCTGAACCTAGACCTGTACCTATTTGCTTAGTTAAATCCAGGTGGCGACTTGTTTTTGGCCAGGCAGTGTATCAAACATCATCTAATGAGTAGGATTTGACCGTTCATGGGCATACAGTTTTTTAAAGAACAATGCACAATGAGACTTCTTGTTTGAAAATTTGTATAACCAATTCTATTATTCCATACATTGTTTTGTGTATTTAAAATAATTTAGTATGCCTAGGTAATTGTTTTCATATTTTTCCATAGTTTTTGATGTATTTCATACTCTTCGATTAAAGGGAAAATCTGTAACCCTCAGAAGCTGGTTAAAGCCGGCCATAGACACATGCCGATTCCAGGCAGTAGTTGCAGGCGATAGACCGGCACTCACGCCAAATGCATGGTGGTCGGTTGCCCGCAACTGTGGTGGGTCACCACACTGTAATGAGTCTGCTACAAGCCATGAATCAAGATGTCTATGGCCGGCTTAAGGCACATTACACATCTAAAAATCACCAAACACCCCTAAAAGTCTTAGTTTTACTCACCAAACTCAATGATTGCTGTCTATTTCTGCCAAACCTATGTTTTCATTTTGTTATTCTACGATAATATGTTAACTGTGTGATTCAATAGAATTTGCCAAGACATTTGCTTTTGGAAAATGTCATCAAGTTGGGCAAAATCCTACATATTAGTAAGGCGGCAACCAAACAGAATGTCACCAGGCTATAAAATCCAACATGGAAACTCATGACCTTATAAAATTGAGACAAGCAAGTCTGCTTAAGGTATTTACTGGAACTTTCTTGTTAAGTAAACACCATCATTGTAGGATAGCAATATTTCATGGATTTCTTTTTTGGCACCTGATAATTGTTGACTTTCTATTGTGACCCTTGCAGGCCATTCATCAATTATTAAGGTCTGCTTATTCTTTATCCCCCTAACCACCATGAAAACAGGACAATAAAACTGGTTTCCAGGTATATACGATGTTGAATGTTTTTCAGTTTATTTTATTTTTAATTCAGCAGTGCCACCAAAAGCCTTCCAATAAGACACAAACAAAATTTTTTCAGTTATTATCCAGTTCCAAGAAAGCTTGGATTCTAATGCAAAATCATATTGTCTTTGCTCTATCAATACAACAGGATGGAAACCTGGACATTAAGGTCATAATAAGTGCATTTGTCTTTTTTTGTCATTTTTTGAGCTCTTTCCCACATACACACTGGTGGGTTGGGACGGCACTGGTGTTGTAGATCAACAAGACCGGTTGTATCAGCTTTACCCTCCCTCATGTGACTCAGTTCAAGTGTAAGGTTAATACAGAACAGAAACTAGGCAACCGTTGGAAGTTGGTTAATCAGAAGCCAAAACTACTACTTGTTTTTCCTGCGTTGGCTGTTAGTATTGGTTTACCTCACACACTCAGTGAATTTCATCCACATGGGAAGGCTATAATTATGCATAAACATTATTTCTTGTTCATTTATGTTTGACTTATGATTGGATACATTTTAAGCCTGCCATAGACACCTCGATCTATGGCAGACCTTTAGCAGACTGATTAGAGCGTGGTGACGTGACCACGCTCTAATCAGTCTGCTACATGTCGTACAACAATCCTGTGTCTTCCACAGACACACAGGACTGCCGTCTGACTAGCCAATAACAGGGAGGGGGAGGAGACTCCCCCTCACTGTTTACAAGCTGCAGCTGGTCTCACTCGCAGTTGTAGAAAAAAAAACCGGCAGGACTGATCTCTATGCGACCCGACTTGCCGGCTTTTTTTCTACATAATTCAAGGTGGGCTCCCTCATAGTTGCGGCAGACCAACCTTGATGTGATCGGCGGGAGCGCACACACAGGTTGGTCTGCTACAACTATGGCCGGGAGTCTGCCCGTCTATGGGGGGCTTTAGTCTGGCATGGCCCAGACAATGGAAAATACAGAAACAAAATTTCTTGTCTGTATATTAGATGGGTATAGAGTGAGGTAATAGGTGGATGTGAATTTGTTGATCCTACTTGCCAGGAAACATAGGGGTCAGTCACATTTGAAACCGCTGTACCTGACCTTCCTGTGTTGCTTGAGCAGGCAGGGCCGTTACCTTGTAACTTTTAAATAGAGATAGTCACATAGTTTCAACTGGTTATTGTAATTATAAGTTAATTGCAAAGCTTTGAATGATTTAAAAAAAATCGTAGAGCCCCTTAACAAGGTATCATCACCAACATTGATGGAGATACTGGAGATTATTTCTGTAGCACATGTACATTTTGCATAAATTAAGTTCACAGCTCAACATTTTGTGACTTGACTTGAACCATGTTGAAGGGCTTTTAACTCACAAAGTTAGCTAGTCAAAATAAAAAAAGTTACCCTACTTATCACTAGTAATAAATGTATTATGAAAATTGCTGCAGTTTCAAAAATATTGCATACAGTATGTAAACTTTATACAATAGCACAAATGTGCAAACTTAGAAGATTTTATCCCAATGATAAATTAAACTTTAATTTTTGTTCTATGGAAATGAAAGTCAATCTAAAGAAAAGAAGAAAAGAAAAAGACGTTTTAGCCAGAGCTTACACAGGTTTGAATACATGTTTCCCTCTGCCCTCTCAAGCCATATTGCTGTGTGAGGAAGATAGTGAGCCACTTGTTCCATTATGATTGGATACATTAGGTTATTATGGCTCTTGGAAAAACAAGAAGGTCGATATAAGCGGTTAAAACTGAGCAGTATTCTTTTGTTCCACATAGGAAAAGTAGAGGTTCAAGATTAGCTTTGGAACTTGTAGAGTAGACACACCCAAGCTACTTGGTGCTTACAAATGATATCAAGGAATTGTAGCATTTGTAGCTGTGACTCAGAACCTTTCCATATAGACTGTTCATTGACACTCTCTTGAATCTTTGTCATTTCTCATTGTCCCTTCTTAGCAATCCGTAAAGCTAGCCATACATGGTTCGATTTTTGCCAGATCAATCTTAGACTCGATCAATATTTAAGTCAATCAGTCTAACATTGATCGATTGTACCACCACATAGTGTGACTCATTTAAAAACTTATGGCCAGCTAAAAACTCTTTTTTAATGCCTGTGTACAGAAGATCTGTTGATGAATTCTTTTCTGATTTAGTTTGGTAGCCTTCCCTCCAGAATTGTGTGAATAATAGTTTTGTATCAGGGGAATATTTCAGTACAAAACCTTTGCTGATTGAAATTCAAAAGGTCCATCTTAGACAGCTGTAATTTCTACACATTCCTAATCAGTTTTTTAGTTTTATTATTACAATTTGCCACATACTAATCATCTGTTGGCTAGAACTTGGATGCTTTTTGTAGTTAAGGCTTAAAGCTCACCTTGTTCCAAGTGTGTCAGTAGCCTAATAACTCTTTAATGTTAATGAACAAACTCGTTCACCTTATTCTAACCCTAGACACTGAGATCAGGCAGACTACACATGCATAACAGATGTTTCCCTCTTCTGATTAACTGAAAAGAACTCAGAGTCACTTTGTAGATATTTGCATTTAAAGGGGCTCTGATCTTCTTTACTTCAACAAGCTGAATTCACACTCAGTGAAGAGCAGTCAAATGGAAACATCCTGTAATCCCTGTGTAATCTCTGTTGAATTTTCAGAAGGTTATTTCACATGACTGCAGTGAGAGAATGTACCTAAGCTGTATATTGGTATCGGTTTGACAACTCGTTCTTGTCTGTCTTTATTGACTGTTTTTAGCATCTCCGTGGACTTTGGATTTTATAGATCCTTGTCAACAGGAGAAATATGAATTGAAATTTCAAAAATCCCCTTCCAATGAAGTAGTTTAACCCTGGTCAAATTAATGGGAGTTGGAAGTTATGTTAGGTTTATATTGCTGTCTATGTTGTAGGGTTCTCCTTCACTTTATGATTTTGTGACACACAACACACAATAGATTTATTTGAAACCAATGGTATACAATTAATATCTGAATTGTTCTCCCTAGATTAAAGACACAGACACTGTTGCCACCCCCTCTTGTTGTACAACCATACAAAGTCATTACTATTATTACTTTTTCATCTTACTATTCAACTCCTCCTACTCTTAAATGGTCAAATTGTTTTGGGACTAGCTGACTTTGTGAGTTACTATAAGTCACAATGTTTCGCATGGTGTGAATATATGTGGCAAATGTGGGATCACATTACGCCTACAAGGAAGAAGCAAGGAAGTTGTCAGAGAGAAGATCTGCACACAGGCAGATTTTCCCTCTGCTACTGCTGTGTGTTTGTGAGCAGGCAGCTTCAGCACAGCTTACAAATACACCGCGGGAAGATCTTTCCTCTTCCTCTGTGTGTATGTGAGCTGAGTAGCTTGAGACTGGCTAACATACAAACAGCATAGGCAGAGGAAAGAGCCACCTTCATCAGATAAGTCAGCTGATTAAAATGTTTACATATTTTTTGACCATTTGTAAGAAACACAAACCAAAGTGGAACATGTGTTTCCCCAAAACTCAAAGGATTCTCCATTTTTTTCTAAAGATTGTATGTTCCAGCTTACATTAAAAATGAAAAATATAACAACCATTTCTTTCACCACTTCTTCAGATCAAATTTCTGCATTCAAGTTCTCATGCACAATTTGTCCCTGGAAGCTGTTGCAGCAAAGCCAGAAAGATTGGCAGATAATAAATTATGTAGGGTGGTCACTTATGGGACAAATAGTCCTACTGCAAGTTCAACGAATATCTGTGTTTTTTGGTTAGAAGGTGTCCATTGGTAGTATAAAGCGAGTTTTTTGGTAGGATAAAAAACATCAGTGCGTTTTGTGGTGCTCAGACCACCTCCTCAGGATTAGATTGTCTCCCGGCTCTTTAAGAGTCTTTCTGCTCGGAGACCAATATCTATGGCAGTGCATATTGTCTGTTAATTTTAGTTAGATATTTAAAGTTGACATCACCTTTCAGCAATGTACGGTATTCTATTCTTAAGGGACCAACAAGCAGAGGAATGGTTAAGCATGGCCTCCTCAGAGAGGTGTCAGATTAATTTCTATGTCCTTTCAGTGTTGGACTTTCCAACCTCTGTAAACTTTTTCTTTCCACAGATAAACAATTAAGGGTATGTTTTAAGAATGTCAGAGGAATAGTGAACAGATGGAAGGGGCCTTCATTTTGACTTTAAAAGGATATATTTAGTTTTACTACTATGAGATTCCACTAAATAAATACGAAGCTTTCAGAGGTTTTAATGACCCTCTGGCGATGTGCCAGGGAAGAGCAGGAATTCTACTTGTCATGGCTTCTGTTCTCTTATAAATCAGGGAGATGTTCGCTGTTGGTCTTGATGCTGCCCATTTTTCATATTGACTTCAAGAAAAATGATGTAGCCAAATTTACAGATGTATTATGATTATATTTGCTACTATGGACTTGGAGCTCCTCAGTTCATTAATCAGTCCCTGTTCTTCACCATGTGGTTTTATCACAGCACATGCAAATCAAACTTCATATTACTAATGCTTGGAATGATAATATTTCAGAGGCAAAAATGGAAATAGATATAATTTTAAGACATCTTTAAATCACTTACTGATTATGATTACAATTCTGTCTTGTTTTTAATGTTAGTCCCCCAGCTCTGCAATCTTCTTAAGCTGTTATCATTCTTGGAGGTCTTCTGGCATATGGTCTTCTGCCTTTAAACATTTCAGGCAGTTTCATGGTTCTGGACGGTAGCCCCCAACCATAGCAACAGTTAAGCATCTTTTGTTCTTTAACGCTTGATAATAAAGATTTTTTTTATTCTTAACAATTCAGTTCAATATATAGTACTAAAGACCAAGATCTGGACAAATATTAACACAATTTGTGTGGCCATAAACAATGGAGATTTAATAGGAAAGGAATTTTATAGCCAGCTTCAGTTACATGCTAGCCCTACATAATACATACCAACAGCCCCAAATTTAACAACAGAGGGATCTCCTAATGATGGAGATGAACTGTAAGACTTTAAGCTGATGGCATATAAACAACTTGTCCCACTATAATGGAGTCTCATTGTATTTTGTATTTTGTCCCAAAGAACTCTCAAATCTGTGTCTCTCAAATATAGAGCAAAGCTTGAGGGAACCCTTTATATATAAGTCAACATATCACAAGGTCCAGCGTTTGCCAACATCCCATGAAATTGTATAAAAGTCAAAACAGAGCACAAATTGCACCAAAACTTCTCATCAAATCCCACACATCTGGTGGGGTTGATAGCAAAAGGACTTTAAGGCAAACAAAGGGGTACTGGCGTTTCAGATAGTCATTTACATATAGTGTACTTTATTTATCATAAGGATAATTTAGTCAAATACAAAAGATGTCTGTACAGGTTAAAAAAGTATATAAAAGTAAGAGATATAAAAGTAAACATTCGTATGGAAATAGTGTTCCAGATTGATCAAATGGTATGGGGTTCTACCCCTTACCTGGATCGGGACCTGTGTGGACAATGCACCCCCTCTTTTCCCCCAGGAGGGGCGGGTGGCAGAGGTCTAACGTGGGGAACGGGGAGCTTGTCATGGGCCAACCTAAGCGTGTGATGGTGAAGACATAATGATGGTGTAAAGATGGTGTGTCTCTCAAATATAGCTTGGGGGGGTCACACTGTTCCAATACACTAGAATCCTCTTCTTCGGCTACAACCTTGGCACATAGAGAATTATATTATATAGACTTATAGATTGTAGGTAGCCATGGTAGCCTCATCACAGACATATAGTGATCTTTTTTTCATTGACATGTGGAAGGATAATTTTCCTGTGTAATTTTTCAGAGGGTTTAGGATAGGGGTTTCAGGTAAAGTATTAGGTATAGGGTGAGTTATTCTGCAGTTAAGGTGTTTCAGGTGAGGGGTTGTGTGGTGAGGGGTTAACATGAGGAGTATTGGGGGTTCATTGGTTAGGGTCAGGGGTTCTGGGAGTTAGGATAAGGGCTTTGCGGGTTAAGGTGAAGGCTTCAAGTTATGATTCTGTCAGAACACAGGCCCTCCCTAGCATCTGTTTAACAACTACTAAATGTTCTGATTGGATGGCTTCTTTTTTGGCTATCTAACTTATTCCTGAACTTTTTCTGTCTTATAGGGTTTATGTTTTTTCTGGATGTGAATAGTTAAAAGTGAAGTCATTGTGCAGACTCTTGATGTTATAAGAAAAAAAGAAAAAATCCATTTGAAATTACCTACACCAAGAGATAGTAGAAGTAAAGTTGCTAAGCTCTCATCTGTTATACATTTTCTTTTAGGTCCAAATTATGGAAGAGAAACTAAGAGCAGCCAATGTGCAGACCAGCGAATCTGAAATGCGGTGGTACAAGAAGAGCCAAGAACTTGAGGTCTTAGTGCAAGAGAAAGATGAACTTATTCAGTGTTTGGAACAAGAGCTGGAAGAACAGGTGACATTGAACATCTGCTGTATTTTTCTTTACAGGGATGTTTTTATGAACTGAATGGGAAATTATGACACACTTCTTTGAATAAAAAAACAAATATTTTCATAACCACATTTCATGAAATGAAGTATATAGTCCAAGAACATCGTTTTCTATAAACATTAAGTCCTGTTTGTACTTACAGTATAAGGTTATGACATTAAATGGAAAATTCAATTAATACCACATTGTCTAAACACAGTACAAAAACAAGTGATCTGTTTTTTTTTTATTAATCATTATAAAGTTACAAAAACACACATTAACCTCCCTAGCGCACTGCTGAGGTCCAGATTTCTGTACCAAAAGTGCACCATAGACTTCAATGGTAAATTTTTCTTTATGTTGTAGGCCTGTAACTTCCCAAAATCTGTCCGTACAAGGGTCTAATAGACATCCGGAATATAAATTATATACAATACAATTATGTAAAATAAAAAAAAAATATTTTAAATAAAATTAATGACAAAACACAAAAATTAGGGCACAAAGCTATGCTGCTATGTACTAAATCTCGCCAAAATAAAGTCTCTGGTGCCCCAGATGTTCCCATTTGCAGTTAACCCTCTCTAACCTGGTGTGATGAAACTGCAAATGGGCACATCTGGGGCACCAGTGACATTATTTGGGCGATGTTTATTACATAGGTGCACATTGAAAGCAGTATTCTTCATAGAAAACTGCTTTTGTGCAATTTACAGTTCAAATTTCCCACCGCCTCCCCGAGTGACATCATCACGTCACTCGGAGGGGGAGGAAGAGATGAAGATCCTGCCTGCCTGTGACATCGGGGACACTGGGACAGCACAAAACCTGCGCTGCCGGAGCCCCAATGTGTACTGGACGGCAGCTGGAGGCGGTTAAACATAAATATGAAATTGGTTCTGTGACTAAGCTGTCTATCAATATATACATATATATTACATTCCATATATACTCATATTATATTATTTATAATACGTTATTATAAAACATTTTTTAGATTTGATTCTTTTTTATCTTCTAGAAGCAAATACGAATACAAGAAGCAAAGATGATAGAAGATAAAGCTGCAAAAATTAAAGATTGGGTGACAGGAAAGTTAAGAGAGGTATGGATGAGAGGAAATCTTATCTTAGGAAACACCTAATGGGAGGGCTACATATTATCACTTGTAAAGGACACACCTCATGAAAGGGTGAAGTAATAATATTTGTAAAGAACACACCTCATGGGAGGGCTAAGTAATAATATTTGTAAAGAACACACCTCATGGGAGATCTAAGTAATAATATTTGTAAAGAACACATACCATTGTAAAACAAAGTAATATTACTTGTAAAGTACACATCTTATGGGAGGGCTTAGTAATGTTACTTGTTAAGGTATAGACATATCTCATGGAAAGTCTTAGTAATATTGCTTGTAAAGGACACACCTCATGGGGGGGGGGCTACTTAATATCACTTGTAAAGGACACATCTCATAGAAGGGCAAAGTAATATTACTGGTAAAGTACACACTTAATGGGAGGTCTTAGTTATATCACTGGCCAAGGACACACCTCATGAGTGGGCTCAATATTATCACTTGTAATAGACATACCTCATGGAATGGCTAAGTAATATTACTGGTAAAGTACACACTTAATAGGAGGTCTTAGTTATATCACTGGCCAAGGACACGCTTCATGGGAGGGCTAAGTAATATCACCTTTAAAGGAGACATCGCACGGGAGGGCTAAATAATATCACTTGTAAAAATAAAAAAATATATATTATTTTGTAAGGTGTTGGCAGCTTTTACTTGGTTAAATACTAGGGATTCATTTCCAGTGTTACTGGCTAAGTAATATCACTTGTAAAGGACACACCTTATGGGAGGGCTAAGTAAAAATATCTTGATGGTATATCCTTTAGCCATGAAACAGTTTAGAATGTTTGGGCTTCAATGGGCTTCCATTGGTAAAAACCCTGTGTTTTCCTTTTGTCAAATATGGGGATTTTGATACATGGCAGACCCATTGTTTGTAATATGCCTGTCTCAAAACACACACCATTGTCTGAAACACAGAGCCAAGGATGATGCATGACGTATTCACAAAAGCAATAGACACACCAAATGCATCAGTTGATTTTCAGGGGTGGTTTGCAGCAACTTACCCATATGGGTAAATGGGAAGCATTAAGCACCGCGTTACAATAACACTGCGCTTAACGTGTGATAAACACGGTCAAAACGTGCCATCATTCATATTGAGGGACATGGATGTGTCACGTTTATGTGTTGCCATGCACATGTTGCCAAATGTAGACAAGTCCTTACTATCAATATGTTTAACATGTAGAAGCATTGTTCTCAGTGTAAGCTATATTTTAACAGCCAAATAAGATATTTTTGTTTATTCGATGTTTTTAAATGCCCTTTGAATGCAATAATACTTCAGTTTTGCAATATATTTTTTTGTGTGCGGTGTATTTATTAGTAAAGTAAATACTTTTTCTATCCAGCTGGAAATTGAAAATCAAAATCTTCGGTTCATCAACAAAAGCTACAGTGAAGAAATAGTTGCCCTGCGTACTCGATCACACGGTACTGATTATGAATACCCATCTGTAATTTCTGCCTTTTCAGACCAAAGTTATTCATAAAAATTCTTTTTAAATAGGGTTAAGATAATACTGCCAATGCTATAATAATCATTTTTAAGATATAGCAAAATTATAGAGTATGTTTGTTGACTTATGTCCTTTTGTGTCTTCTTGAAACATTATAATCAATTAAAATCAATGTTGTCTGAACCCTTAAAATAAAACCTGTGGCCAACTTATGAACAATAAAATATGTAGTTGTAAGGTGCACAGGAATCAATCAGACGACAGAGGCGGCTGTAATGCTCACAGACACAGACAGCGCAGCAATGGTATTGGCGGTGACACCGGCGACATCCAAGGCGAGATGAGGCCGCAGGTACTCCAGCGCGCAGGATCGCGTAACTCAGGCGGGACCCACGGGGGACCGGGCATCCACCCACTGGAATCACAGTACTGCCGACCGGCGGCTGACACGGCAGCGCGTGGTATCGATCTGGGTAGTGAGTCGTGCGTGCTATTGCGCCTACCGGCTGCACGGACGCCGGGCTAGCAGGACCGGGATGCAAGGCCCCAGATGAGACAGCAGCAGACGTGCTGCCTGTCTCTACCTCGCTCTCCCCCAGCGGCCGAGGACACCTCTTAACACTTCCCGGGACCATAGAGCATGCTGGTCCAGCGGCTTAAAGGGGACCTCACCCTGAGTACACAACCCCTGGCCACTACACTGTCACCTTTAGTCTGTAGCTAAAGGCACTATGGAGAGATCAAGCCTTACATTTTACAAAAGTTTCTCTAGCAGCAGGGACTTTTTAGTCTATTTTTAATTGTAAAGCCCCCCATACACGTATAGATTATGACCCCATGTTTTGGCCAGCTGCCGGCTGTGCTGTGTGTCAGCACAAAGGGAGAGAAGCAAGCCTCCCCCTCCCTCCCTCACAGGGAGAGAAGAAGGGGGCAGGCTATGCAGAGAAGAAATATACGTGAAATCCCTCAAAGCTGAGTAAATATATATGTGAAATCCCTCGGAGCTTGTACGCAGTTACGCAGGACAGGTCCAAGTCTCATAGGGACTGCAAAGTTTTACTCTAATTTGAGAACATAATAGTGGTTGGTAAAACATATTTCTAATGATTCTTTTATAAGGCTCTTGTTCCTATTAAAAAAAAATTATATTGCATTTAACAATAATCTTAGGCCCTTCTACTGTTTTTCCAGATACAAGAGGTAAAAAAAACCCAGCCTGCTCCACCCCAAAGCAATCTGAGGGACAGCGTGTCAGCAACTTGACATTTGGGTGCTTCCAGAATAGAGCAAAAAGCCCACAGGTGGACCAGAAGAGGGAAGAAAACACCATGTCACCGAGTGAAGCTGCTGACCTTAATGAAGGTAAAAGTTGTTTATAGACCCCCCACCTGAACTGCTGCCCATCAACAATATGGCTTAGAGCAAACGGTATGAGGCAGGATGTAAATGGACAATTAGAACAGTAATGTTATGTATTGGTTGAGACTCTAGCTTTAATAAATAAAGTGTTTTTAGTATTTTAAGAAACACATGTATAGAAAGCATTTTTAAGATTGTTTTGACTTCAGGCTTGTCTTTTTTTTTACACTAAACTTATACCTGTAGATCAGTGTACAAAAGAGACCTCCAGTTCCCAGTGGCAAGATGGAGACAATTCACTAGCACCAATGCTGCAAAGTATCATCTCTATGGAAAGACTAGGCAAGGGAAGGACCAGTTCAGATATTCCCAGTATAACTGTAAGTGACTGGAGTTCTGAAGAAGATATCAAGAAATCTCAGAACGGTGCTCGTTGCATATCTGCACTGTCAAGTCAGACCTCTGAAGAAGGTAACCATAATAGTAAACTGGGTAGTGAGATGTATCTAACAGCTTCAGAGGAAAGTACCTCTGCAGATGAATGCATGGCATCACCTAGCGGTGACCCGGTTCAGATATATTCTTTGCAAAAAGGACTGCAGAAGAGCATTACCTTAAGTGGAAAAAAATATTTCACCTTTGCAAGTCAACGCTCAAAACTGGACTGTTCTTCTGATGACCTTAGTTCTAAGCTTCAGAATGAAAGCTCAGACTGTTCATTTTCAAATGGTAATACCAGTGCCCCAAGTCCAATGTTTACATCGAACTTCTCCTCAAAAGTGTCAGACACTGCACTATTTGGACCTCAATGTGCCAACTCAAAGGAACAGGCAACCAACCTGCCATCACCCAAACAACGAACACCGAACATCTTAAGTTTGAGTTTAGCCATGGCCAAGAAACATCTTAGCCAACCACAAATGAGTTCAGACAGGATGTTTGGTAAGGATAGGAATGCTATAAGTATGGTAAAACCTTACAGGCCACAAGAAACTGACATAGATTTGGTGGATGGCCAGGCTGAAAATATTCTGCAAAAAATGGACACAGGTTACAGCGATGGGCTCTTTTCATATGATCTACAAGAGAATCACAGTACCAACCAAATCATCTCAAGCTCTCCAGAAAGGATTACGTCATCCAAACCTCCAACTCCTCCACTGCATCGCTTTCCTTCTTGGGTAAGAAATTACATTCTGTACTTTGCCTAGTTATTTCTATTTTTTGTTAAAAGATGATTGACATATTTGAAGGCTTTAATTTTTTTAATGCTCATTATTGAGAAATTGAAGTCACAAGTTGACTATTTTGGGGGAAAAAACTTAACACACAATTGAGCTACATTCCTACCAAAACTTCTTATAGTTCTTATAGTCTTATAGTTTTGTTGAGAGTAAAATGATGGAAAATATCTCCACATGGATACCAACTAAAATAGCCTTACCCATGTCCATAATATGTATATGTGAATGTCAATTATAAATTGTGTTATTTATCTGTAGGAGAATCGCATATATTCTATTGCTAAATCTGGTATGAGGATGTCTGAGGTTTCAGCGGATCCCAACAACAGAAGTAAGATATTTTTAAAACAATAAATGGAATTACAACTTACATTTTTGTTGGTGTTGGGCAGTAAAGCAATTATTTATCTTACACAGTTGTGCCTGGCATTTGTTTTAAACCCCTAAAACAAAAGCTCATCCTTAGCAGTGGTGGCTGCATTAGTTCCCTGTTTCTTAAGCTCCATTTTATGTCCTGTGAGCCAAAGATAAAGTGCAAACATTGTCATTTGTAAGTGTTTGTTGGTGAGTCAGAGCTTTGTGTAGAGTCAGAGCTTTGTATGTCAGCTCAAGCTAACATGCAAAGCTCCAGACTGACAAGCTAACAAGTGCGCACAGTGTGTCGGCCCTATCCCAGCCAAGTGGATTTCTGTGCTGTGACAGACATACATACAATTTCTGTCCCGCTTGGGAGGTGGCTGGTAGCTCCATGCTACCAGCCATCACCCGAGAGTAGGCTGAGAAAGAGGTCCCGCCCATGAGCATATCTCCCTTATGAGTGCTTTTTTGGCTCTGCCATCTATGCTCAGCACTTGGCCAGGAGGCCCCTACCACTGTCCCCCGCTCTCCTGGCCTCCTGTGTCGGTTGGTTGGCAGGTGGTTGGCCTGGCGGTGGCCACCTGGGGCCCACCCCACCTGGGGTGTCATCTAGTACATTACATGACCAGCTAATGTGAGTACACGTTATGCACCTCGATAGTATAAGATCTCTATATATGTAGGATTGATTTCAAGACATCTGAGGATTGTTACAGATTATAGTAATGGCAGGATCTCCTGATGAAGCTAATTGTTAGCGAAATGCGTAGAGAAGACGTCCATTGCAGATTTGAAATTTTGAAATATGTATCTATGTGGGTCATGTAATCTGATTTGCTTTTATTTCACTGTATGTGACGGCAAACTATACATGTAAATATCTGTACCACCCCTGTAATCATGTAAAAACATTGTGAATATCTTTTAGAAACGTGTATGCAATTATAATAAAAACTTGTATATATTTTAACAATTGTGGTGAATCAAATGTGCTGCGACAATATTACAAGGGGGAACAATATGTTGTTTTGTGGTTGTTTTTGCATAGAATTGTTTCACAACCATCTCTAGTCATCACCATTATTTTGATCACATGTAATGTATGCACATTTATTTGTATGTTGTTATATGAGATGTAGATGTAATTTCTTTTTTCCATTAATGTTAAGGTTTTTTTTAAACTGACTTTAAATATATATAAAATTTCTGCTTTAGTTGGCACCTCAGTGAACTCATCATCCACATCTGGAGTCTACACAACTTTAATTTACAAGAACATGACCTCTCCTGTCTATACAACATTAAAAGGGGTATGGATCACTAAATTCTACCTCTGTAGTTCGATAACCTAGTAATAGTCCTGTTACAAAATTAGGCTCAAAATGTTTCTTTTAATACACAGAAAGCGACTCAGATAAGCACTAGCCCTTTGGACGATTCTTCCGGATCTGAGGAGGAGGTGAATTCATGCTCTAGTTCTCGGACATCTGAGTCAGATTGTCGCAATCAGAGTGAAGCTGGAAGCCCTCGCGCTCTGAAAAGAGGTAAGCACATTTATAAATTAGGCCCGACATCTTGTAAGATCTGGCAGACTGCCCTTAAATAATATAGCAGGCAGTTACTAAATTTTAGGTAATCTTTCCTGACAAGAATTCCAGGCTCCGTAAATGTCAATGAGTTCTCTTAAGAAAATTTGAATCAGTTCCCCTGGTCCCACAGCTTTCTGCACATGGCAGTAGACTAAGTCAAGCCAACAACTTCAGTGTAGGGAGCTGGATTTGATCTTACAGAGGGTTGTAGACTCTTTCCACCCATTAAGATCAAGGGTCTAAATGGGTTGTTGACTAGACAATCATGTCGAAAGGAAGATAGGGAAAATAACATGCCCCCTTGCTCAGAAATACTTGATATTTCTCTTTTGTTTAAGGCAATTAAAAAAATTAATTTAATGGAGGACCAAAGAAAAAGTGTGCTATTTTGCAAGCATGGGTTTTCCAATTCAGCTTCCAACCACAAATTATAAGTACACAAGTAACAGGAGAAGTGATAATGATGGCTAATACATAATTTTTTGTATTTTGGATGCAGTGGGTTACAGTTTGGTTTTCTGCCAAATCTTTTCTTTTTGGCATCCTTCTACACAGCTTTTAAGGCCAAAACATACTAAGACCTGGTCCATCCTCAGGCTCTTGATGTTACCTTTATGGGTACATCAATTTTAGACTTTAGGTGTAAATACTGCACTGAAAAACATGGACAATTTCAGAGAAAATAAACAAACAATATAGAGTTAACCTGGCCTCTTGCAATCATGCTGAAGGCAAATCTATCATTTTAAACTTCTCATCGATACTTGAAATTAACCTCTCTAGCATTTGAGAGGAACCCATTTTTTAAGAGTTTGCTTGCAAAACAAACTCTGCCCGAACCGGCATTGACAAAAATTTCTCTATCCAGCTACAGCCACCGATTGACTCCAGTTAAGCCGATGAAGCGGGGGTGGTTGTTTCCGCCATAGGCCTCCATATTAATGGAGGGGCGTTGGTTTCCCAGACCACATCGCCTGTATGTGTAGAGGACAAAGCAGGAAATTCAAACATAGTACCTCTTTTTTGGAATCTTTCAGTTGAGTTAAAACCATTGACTTTATATGAAAGGAACAACACCAGTAATAACACATAACAGAAACCCAGTACAAGTTCTAAACACAATACCACTGGACAAAAAAGTCATAACTAGAGGCTAATGAATTTAACTACCAACCATTATGTTGGCTTTAGAGTGTCCAAAAGATGGGGTAACTGGTAAACATTATGGCACATGAAAGATGTATGGTAAGTTCAGTTTCGGTAACCATTGTTTTTTAGCTACATGTTAAGTAATTAATAATAAAAATGAAGTCTTGGGATTTAGAGATACACTAGCTTGCAGCTGCTTGCTCTGTACATGTGGGTCTAATAATTAGGGGGAACATTGGAACAAACAAAATTTAGGTACTCAAATTTAACATTAGGAACAGATGTTTTATTGTTTTTCTGAGCTCTGTATATTGAACACAGCTGGAAACATTTTGAATATTAACAAACAGTAATCGACATAACAGATAACTGTAACAAGGTATTTTCAAGCCAATGTGCTAAAACTTGTATTTATGTGGTGTGTGGGTACTGTGCTCATCATATACAGAGGAATTCAGGACGATCACCTGCTGAAACAAAATTATAAAACAGATCTGAATGTAAATCAACCAGTGAGTCATATTTAGCTTAATTGATTCAGACTAACAGGGTAGGTTTTCTTTTTTAGCTAGCATTGTCAGGAACTGATGGATGGGTTAGGGTTGAGGGTTCAATAATGCAGCTAAATGTGTGATAGTTGTTGAATAAAACCTGTTCTAGGCAGCAAGAATGACAAATATGGGGATGTAGCTTTGCAACAGGACAACATAATGCTAGTTAGTAAACGGAAATATCTCCTAATGACCAATGTATCTGAACACCCAAAGACTTGAACATTGTTGTAGCTTACACCGGGCAATGTACTATAATC
>CM070035.1:156458431-156474135 GCA_036250615.1 Ptychadena robeensis | reverse complement strand
CCATTTTGCTCTGTGATCCTTGCTCAGGCCCCATACACCAACTGAGGGCCTTTCTGGCCAATGACATCGCTATAGCTGTGTAATCACTGCTAAAGGTTGTGCGCAACTACCCATCATCTTTCTTACCATAGCACAATCAAGCCTTCTTAAAACAGAAGGTATTTACACGGCCCAATCCAGCACAAATCCCAAAACTTTAGGTGGAAGCCCTCATTTTGGGACAGTGGGCGGAGCCATGCAAATTATTCCTTTTCGCCCCATCAGCCAAATGCACATCCAGAAACCGCTGGTGTACAGTGCAAATATAGCCTTTTTGGTACAGAGCCATTTATTCCAAACTGCATACAGCTGTTTCAGGCTCCTTGGCCATCATCAGTGCAGTGCATGGAAACCATGGCTCTATGGTGTGGGGCTTGGAAGCTGAACAAAGAGAAGTACCCGTGAAGGTTATGGTGAGAAGGGATGAAAGGAATCAAAAAGCCCTCAACTCGAGCAGTGCATAGCACAAACAAACAGAAGGTATTTACACAGCCCAATCCGTGTAATAAAACATTCAAAGATTTAGGTAACTTAATTATCCATAAGAATATTTGGTATACACATTACATATTGTCCTTTTTGATGTAATAAATATGTCTCCAAATGTATGCATTGTGTTTCACAACATACTGACGCTTCATCAGGAGTGCAAGAGTATAATATATTAGAATATATATTATAAAATGTGAAAATAAATAAAAGAATGAAAATTTTTTTATATACAAGGAGAGAGTATGAGTAGTCTTGTTGCTAGGAAGTTGCTAGAAAGTTACATAACATAATTAATGTTTTAATGGTTAGTTAATAAGGTGCAATTTGTTCTGTATTTATACAAGCAACCACTGCCTCTCAAATAGCAGCAACGATGTCAGCCTTCCAAGTGGACTCCCTTTGTTATGCATTTGCTATTAAACCCGATAGGCAACCACAATGGCAGAATAGAGTTCAAGGGGATAGTACTAATAAGTGCAAGACAGTGTTTTGTTAATCTCTCTTGACGGAAGTGATGCTACTTGAATTAATGCTACTAAAAACAATGCAATAGGTTCCCCAATACATTGTTTTATAAAGAAAACTTTTCAAAGGGAGGGATGATACCAAACATACTGAAACATTGATTTAGGTGTACATACACTTCATCTAATCCAGGGGTTCCCAAACTTTGCCTGTGGGGCCCCCTTTTTTAGATTGGAACATTATTGAGCCTCCTCCACCAAACCCCCATTTAAATTACACATTTTCAAATTGGGGGCCATTTCACACTACCTGTACTAGTACAAGTGAAATGGTCTTCAAATGTTATTTGAAATACAGTATTTTCACATACAGAAACACACAGACACACTACACTCACATAACATGCACTCTACTTACTGCCTGCAGCTAGCTCAATAGTTGTCTTCCTGCTTGTCTCTCCCTCAGCCTCCTAGCTGTGCCCCCCTCCCCAAATGACCTTCACACTCCCCAATGGGATGGGATATACTAACAAGTTTAGGTTTTTGAAATGGCAAAGTTGATCATAATTTTGGAAGAGATAACTCACTAGATATCCAATCCAACGAATATCCAATCACCTGCATGAAAATTAGGAAAATAATATTCTAGGATGGCTAAAATCACCATATTTATTTTATTAAGTTGTGATTTTCTTTAAATCCCATATCATTTCTGCGAATAAATGTAAAATAGCGCTATATCTTTGGCTATGAACTGAGTATATCCAGCAGTTTATATTCTGCTAGATATCGGTTTCTGACGGAAGACCGTTGGCTCTTTGTGGTAATAACTCTGCGTTGTGGCCTCTTATTCCCATATATTTTTCTATTACGTTGAACTGCGCCCAAACATTCTTCAGACTCGCTCGCGTCCAGGAAGTCAGCGAATATCACTGAGCTAAAGTGACCTGCAGAATCATCTGTTTGCTGTTATCAGATTATCTTGTCTGTATTAATACTCAATTCTGTGCTGCCATCTGTGTGCTTTTTAGGCTGCAGATCGCCCAACATGCAGAAATAATTAGTGACATAAGAATTTCCATTTTCTATCTGGAAAATATCTCAGGGTGTGGAGAGAAATATGACGGGGGCGGCAGAGGATAGGGAGAAGGCCTGCCATGGAGCTGAGATATGTATGCATGGACCATATAGGTATGCTTCATTAGCTTTAGGGGGACACATACACATGGGTGAAAGGTGAACCCATAAGCCCTCTTCTACTTCTGTGTCATAATCTGTACCTGTGTGTATTATATTGTGTTGTATCTCTACTCTAATGTATTGTACAGTCGCTATATAAATAAATGATAATAATAATCATAAACTAGTTAATAATCTAGTTAATACACGAGAAGAGCCTCCTGGTAGTTACACCTGAAGACAGTATGGGCGCAGTTTGATCTTGGATGATTGCCGGGTTTGGGCACAATCGCCGGCTTTCCATAAGCCTGCAGCATTTCTGCAAAGCTCCTACCCGTCAAGTCTGGGCATTAGAAAACCTGGGGACGTACAGGAAATGACGCCAGTAACGCCACTTCCGGTATAGGGATCGGGGTTCTTCCGCGTTCCATGTACCGGAAGTGACATCACTGACGTCACTTCCGGCGTCCGCCAGCCTTTTAGCTTATCTAGCAGGGAGAGGGCGTTAATCTCCCTGCTAATGTACCACTTCGCTTGTACTGATAATGTGCGGGGCGGGACATTAGCAGGGAGAGTAACGCCTTCTCCCTGCTAGATAAGCTAAAAGGCTGGCGGACTCCGGAAGTGACGTCATGATTTCAAGAATCCGGGAAATATCCGGGATTTCTTGAAATCGGGATTTGGCCGGGGAAAGCCACATAAAAACGTGACTTTCCTGGCCAAAACAGGAGGCTTGACAGGTCTGGCAAAGCTACAGGCTCACTGAGCTTTTCCGGCCCCGTGAAGCGGGCGGGGGGGTGGCGCCACAGACCTGAATGTTAATGTAGGGGGAGTCGCTTTCCCCTGCACACACTGCAGGGGTGTGTAGTAAGCCAGGAGGGGAGCTGGCAGTTATGGCGGAGTAGTGTACTCCACCGCGATTGCCCAGAAAACGGCTTTTCATGCCATAAAAATGGCGCAAAAAGCCCGTAACGCTAGGGAGGTTAATGAGATGCATGAAAATCAACATTAGCATGCAAATCTCATGCAGACAAGCTGAGCCAATCAAACAGGGCACTACAGATTTTTATTGGCTCAACGTATTTCTCCATATCATTTGTATGCGAATATTGAATTTTGTTCATCACATTAACCATTTCTTACAAGGATTATGTGTATCTGAAAACCTTATTTCAGGGTATATGAAAAAATACACTTGCAGGGGGGCTACCTCTACACCATCAAATCAAATGTCTGTTACCATCTTGTCGATATAGTAGGCTTAGTGGGCATTTTGAACATGGTATCACCAATATGGAGATATAGGGAAGGGTTGTGGAAACATAAAAAAAAAGTATTGTTCTAGCACCTGTAGTTTTTTGTAAGTCAAGTAAATTTTTTTACTTTGAACCTAATTGATGCAAAAACTACATGTGCTAGCACAACTCTTCCCTACATATCCAACTATTTTGTTGATGATACCTTGTTCCGGAGCTTATGACCATCTTCAAGGGCCCTTTACCGCTAGCCGTGATGCAGCTGCAACACAGCGAGGCTAGCATTAATGCATGGAACACAGGTTTCTGTAGGAAAATTCCCTGCTGCACACATTTTTTCAAACTGCAGTGCTTTCACAGGTGACGGACGTTAGCAGCAAGATATACGCTACTGTGTTTTTAGGACTATAATGCACACAATCGGGGGGGTTACCTTCATATATTCCGAAGGCGTACATGTCTTAGCTCCCTATGAGCATCTTCGCTCTCCCAGCAAGAAGATTAGCCAGGGAGCCACAGGAACTATCAGATGGGAGCCCTGCTTATATAACCAGCCGTCAGTTCTCCCATCCAGCTCTGCCTTTGTGTGAAAGCTGCACTAACGCTGCCAGCTCTCACATACACAAATAGCCACTCCAGTTGATTACACACTGCATAGGAGAGATCTGTGGGTGGATCTTTCCTGTGGGTCTGTGTTAACTATCTGTGAGCGAGGCAACTTACAGACAGTGCAGATGCAGATGAGAGAGCTGCCATCTGCACTGTATTTAGAGTTGGCCCAAGCTTCCCACATACCACACAGCTCTGCTGGTCAAGGCTAGAGACTGCTTCTCCACCTCTTAAATTCCTACTCTGCTGGTCACAGCACTGAGCTTCGGCCAGCAGAGAAGGTGAAAGACCTAAATATTTTTCACCCATCGGATAGTGTCCTACACATCAGACCACCTTATAGTCAGAAAAATATGGTTGGATTTTTCCCATTCCAATAGAGCATTGGCAGTGCAGTGGCAGTCCCATTGCAAGGCTAGATTTTTCTTTAACGCTATACTCTAGGCAAAGGAATAAATACATAAAATGCATAAATATTTCTATCCACAGAGTAAATCTCTGGCACATATAGAATCTCCCTGTTCGGCAGGATTGCATACCTGTTTTTTCTCCACAGTGATTTACATGACTTGTCTGTCTTCCAACCTGTGAATGGACAGGCCGTGTCTCTTGTTGGCACATAAGCACCATGAATTACAGGATGTCATTCATTTGTCTTTCCTATTACTGTTTGGGGGTTCAGATTTTTTATTATTATATATCTTTTATATTTTTTTTCTCTTCTATTTTAGGAACTCTTAGAAAAATCTGGATATTTGTTAAAAATGGGGGGCAAGCTAAAAACATGGAAGAGAAGATGGTTTGTACTTAAAGGTGGAGAACTGCTTTACTACAAATCTCCAGTAAGTGACATGTTTCCTTATTTGTGATATTTCTGAAGGGCTGTTAAAATAAAAGAAGGCTATTACTGTCATTTACCAGTGAATGTGCCAGCGATAGCCAAGCAATCAGCATTGTTCAAGGAGGATCAGTTGTATCAATCTGCATATTTATCTCAGTACATATTATTTTAAAGTAGAACTCCAGGTAAACAGCAATATTCACTGTAGGAATGCATAGGTGGGAGCTGCTTTGCCTATTAAACAAATTGTAATTGACTGAGTCCAGTCAGCCTGCAATTTTCACAGCCATTTGGGCCCAGGGGTAGACAGGAAAGGTGGATGCCTTCAGCAGGAAGCGGCCTTCACTTATAACATATAAGAAAATACTCATGGGTCAAGGGCTAAGAAAGTGTACCATACAATGTATGCTCATTGATAGTGTGTCATAGTGAAACGGTAACGGCATGGTTAATTGTGACAAACATTCTATAACTTCTAGCCACAGCTTACTTTGCAATTCTTGGTGTTGAGTCACATGACATCTAAGAGCTCAATATGAGGGTGGAGCTTAGAGATAGCCTACACATATCCATGGTCCAAAGAGTGCTTAGCTGCAACCGGAACTTCATGTGGACTTAGGCTATGTCTCCACGGCGCTATTGGGTCCGTCGGCACCCCAAAATCACCCAGACCGATCCACATTACCTGCCTCCAGCTGTTCCCACGGCGTTCTGCAGATCCACCAGCCGGAGGTTGACATGCTGCACTGCTTTGACCTTCCAACCGGCGGATCGGCAGAACACCTTGGGAACAGCCAGTGCTGTAGGCAGGTAATGTGGATCGGGTCCATCAGTATCCCTGCCAAGCAATGTGCTTAGCGCAGCGCTTTGGAGACATAGCCTAAGTCTTTCAATGCCCAGCAATAGAGTGCTTTAAAAAAATGAAAATTCTAAAAAAAAACAATAATCCTGGTATTAAATGAAAATTTTACAGCACAAAAACATTATATTCTTTGCACTAAGTGGCACCAGAAACTGCTTTCCTTGGAGCACAACGTCTTGCTTTTGTGTTTTTTTTTTTGTCTTGTTTTGTAGCTGAACTTATTCTGTAGACTTAGCATTGGCCTTTTCCCTTTGCAGAGTGATGTAATCCGCAAGCCCCAGGGTCAGATTGAATTAAATTCCTCCAGTCACATAGTGCGAGGTGACGGAAAGCAGACGGTGCAGGTGAATGACAATATATCGTATTAATTTGTAAAGAATTCTGATCTTCCTATAGATGAAGATAACATATGGCAGGATGTATGCTCAGTGCTCATAGCTATACACCGTACATAATATTTATACACATGTTATTATTCTTTATGTTATAGATCTTTCATTGCTTTAGTTTGTATTATAAAAGAACTGCTCATACCTATTATTCAATGAACAAACTACTGAATTAGATTTTAGTGAAAAGATTCTTCCTCTGGTGGGATCTTACTGCTCCTGATCCTGCCAGTGGAAGAATAGTGAGCTCCCTCTCACCGGCAAACGAGGCGGGTCGAACACCCGTACTTCTATCAGGCTAAAAGGAGTGCGAACACCGATGTTCACAGCCAAACTGTCCACAGGGCACTAACTATCACATGGATCGACATTTTCTGACTGTATTTTAAACAATGCGCACTCACGTGCAGGTTCTCATTTGTGCAGGTTGTGTTATATCTTCAAATTGGCTTATTGCATGATACTTTGCCTAATTCATCCAGTTGCAACTAAACAATCATCTGATGAAGGTTCATGGTTTTTGGAATTTGACAAGAAAACCAATGGTGTGCTTGGTTTTAACGTAACTTTATTCTTTCATGAGTTATTAACAAGTTTCAATGTGCTGCCCATTGTGTTGGATTGTCAATGCAACTCTCTTCTCCCACTCTTCACACTGATAGCAACACCACCAGTATCCATAGTTTCAGGTGCTGCACATCTTGTATCTTCACAGCATAGACATTTGCCTTCCGATGACCCCAAAGATAAAAGTCTATGAGGGTCAGATCGAGGGTCACCATTGTTTTTCTTGTGAAATTCCCAATAAATTTGATGTATCACATGACCCTCTTCCTATTGAAAAAACAAAAGTTGGATTTAATTTATTAAGGTGTATCCATATAAATGGCCCACCCTGTATATCCGGCTTGACTTAAGACCAACTTGAGTTACAACCAAAATGTTAGTTCTAACTTACAGCCAAAAGATTTGACACACAGCCAGAATTATGGCCAAAACATGTTCCTGCTCTCGAGGGGGGCATTCATGTGACCTGGTGCCCCTTATAAGTACAGCACATGATAATGGACCGTCTGGCTGCAAGACCAGATTCCTGATGGAAGGGAACTCTCCTTCCCAACAATAACCACCTTTCATTTCATCCTCTCTTACTAAGACAAAGACGTCAACTTGAATGGTGATTACAAATTTTTGAGATCACCAGGAAAATTATTGGTGTTTCTGCAAAATTACACATATTATACAACACTTTTATTATGAAAAGGTTAGGTAAGGGGTGCTTTGGGAGGTTCAGAACACATTTTGTAATGGAAAAAATTGTCTTGACTTACAACTAGAGATGGTTAAAGTAAAGTAAATTCGATTTGACATAAATGTAAATTTTCCAGATTGAATTTTGATTTTCAACTTTTCATGCGACTTTTCGACTGCGAAATATCAAGATCATTTTCTAAATTAGCCTTGAGTTTTCATGTGACAGTGGTGATCGTGAATTATTGTGAATATGGGCACTTCACAATTTGCAATTATTATATTCGCAATCAACACTATAACATCTTTTTAAGTTGAGATTTTGATTTAAGTTGAAATTTCAATACAGTCAAAATGTCTACTTAAAATTTCGCATTGTGAATTTTTCAATAATTTCTACTTCCAAATCATTGGGAACTAATTAAGTTCATAAGTCAAGGGTTCACTGTATATATATTTTTTTTGTATTTATTTTTTTATTTAATTTATTTGGAAAAACTATCCTTTTTATATGTTTCCACTCTTAGTTGGTGACAGAGAAACGAACATATTACCTAACGGCAGATTCTCCTAATATCTTGGATGAGTGGGTACGTGTTTTACAAAATGTGCTCCGAGTCCAAACAGCGAGCGTGCTCTTCACACAGCCGGATGTCAAGCCTACGGTGAAGGGGCTCCTCACAAAGGTGACAAACTTTAGTGCAAGGTTTTCTTAAAGATCCAAATCCACTACAGTTATTTTACAGGATGAGATTTCTATGGCTTTATGTGTATTTGTTAATATTGCTCCAAACAACTACTATGTTTGTTAAGGTTTTTTATAAAAATCTTTTTATTTCATTTGCTCCTAACGTGTTCTCATGTTTGCTCTGTTTGTCTTCATTTGCTACTTACTATTTTTGCCTTGGTTAGCAATCCTTCGGTGCATGGCCATATTTCATTTCATTTCATCTGCACTCCTAATCTCAGAAAATAATTTACACTACACACCACCCTCACCAACCCCATGGAAGTTCATGAGTTCATGAGCTGAGGGCTGTAAATCACGAGACATCTTCTCTGTAAAAAGAGTCTAGTCTTAAAGAATCTTTATAGTTGCTTAAATCTTAAAACTTATTCTTTTTACAGGTAAAACATGGATATTCTAAGAGAGTTTGGTGTACATTGGTTGGAAAAACATTATATTATTTTCGCAGCCAGGAAGAAAAGGTAAGTGCTTTGGTAAATTAGTGTCACAATTCTATCAAATATTAAAAAACATCACACAACACTCATTGAAAAAAGTATTTGTTTTTACCATTGGCCTACCTAATATAGTGCTACAGAGTTGAGATGCAATACAAGATAACACACAGTAAAGCTTGGTCTCCACTTCACTGCCCCAGCAACCACTGGGGGCGTTATGGGCACGTCGGCATGTGCTTGCCTAAAGCTTCCCGCTGCTGTATGGTCGCTGTTTAGGGCACGATATTACATATCTATTGGCAAACCGTGCCAATGGGGCAGGCGTTGTGAATCCGCTCCCGCACGCAGTCTAATAGGTAAAAGAATAAAGTATACAATAGGTGGGAGGAATGGGACTGGCAGGAGCAAGTCTAATGGGACAAGGGTGAGAGTTCCAGAATGTATATCCAAAACTAGTCATTCACTTTCCTTTTTCAAAGTATGTTCAAACGTGCCTAAATAGCGTATATCTACCAACAAAGACAGGGGAGGGTCTGGAGCAACAATCCCCACCTGACTTTAAGGGCACTAATAATCAATATATAGGCAATCTTTCATCCAATGTCTTATCCTGGACCCCTATCATTTAAAATATGTTATATACTTATTGAAATATAATAAGTCATTACATATGTATCCATTTAATGTGACCTATACACATGTTATGTAGAGCATACAGAGCACATATTACTAGCAGGTGTTTGTTCTCAAAGCGTTTCATATTTCTGCAATATAGTTGTTCTTCTTCTCTGTTCTCTGTCCATTCAGTAGCGGGAGACCTGTAAATAAAGTGTCAGAAGTAAAAGATCAGGGTACCCTTACTTTTAGACAGGACTATGTTATGTGGTAAACTTGTGACATAACTGGTTGATGGGATTTTGGCTGTTAAATTAGCTTTTATATACATACTACATGTGTATTCAGCTCTCTGCATTGGTTTTAGTCTTAATGAAGCTGTAAAGTGGCGTATTATGCATATACTTTGATATTTCCCTTCAGTTTCCTCTGGGACAAATGAAACTCTGGGAAGCTAAAATAGAAGAAGTAGACAGAACCTGTGATTCTGATGAAGACTATGAAACCAGCGGGCGCAGACTACTATCTACACATTACACCATTGTCATCCATCCCAAAGAACAGGACCCCACGTACCTTCTCATTGGATCCAAACATGAGAAGGTAAGATTATTGGTACCAGGAGCCTAAATCACATTGTCCGTTATCTATTCATCAATATGTATTTTAATTCAGCCTACGCAGGCATGTAGGGATAATGGCATAGACTGACATCATAATAATTGTAACTTTTTTTTCAAACCTTCAAAATGAAAATTTTAAGGTATTTTTACATTTATGATTATATAATGAGCTAAATAAGAATATAATGAACATGAAAATATTATATAATTAACTAACACTAAGAAGAGCTAAAATAGAGAGGAATCCTGGCCTCTGTCTGTATCACTTCTTCCTGCAACCCGTAATAGTTATGCCTCTGAATGGGATATATACATTATATGTATTTAATATGGGTTATGATTGTTTAATTTTTAGGATACGTGGCACTATCACTTAACCATGGCAGCTGGAGTGATGGGAGCGAGCGTGGGCACAGACTTTGAGCAGTTGGTGTGCAAACTGCTGAGCATGGACGGTGACTCCTGTAAGTACTAAAATTAATCTTAAATGTGATAACAATGTCTTATGCCATAGTTTATGTACTGTAATCGCGTGTCATGATCTTTTCGAATTCTGTGTTCCCAGCTATTTAACCTATTTAGATGAACCCAGTTTGTTCGCTCTGGACGTGCAAAAAGTGCACTAAATGAACTGGGTTCTGTTACTGATAGGTGCCCCGCAGCGCTGCCTTACTGGTCCGGCGTCCGCGGTAGCTTCTGGGAGGCTTCCTGCAAGCCATAATGACGTCACACCGGAAGGCGGTGGGAGTTTCTGTCTAGAAAACTGTATGCAGTGCGGTTAAATTCACAAAACTTACAAGATCATTGAAGCGATCTACTCCAATTGCTTTCTTCCCAGTGGCACGAATGTAATGATGGATTTTCAAATCATATTGAATACAGTTTTTTGTTTAGAAAACTGTATTCAATGTGATTAAAAGTAAAGTACTTCCTTAAATAAAGGTTCTGGTGGTCCTGAAGTCCCCTTTTTGAATTGAGGGTTCCCATTCAAAGTGTCAACCAGGAAATGATTGCCAAAGTTGGTGTGCATCTATTTGCCGAATGGTCGCTCAGCGTTTAGTTGCATCACCATGCTCTGAGACGGGAATGGACATGTGAATGGCCAGCTTAAGACATCAGAAGGTGTGCAAGAGCCATCATCCTTAGTGAGATATAACAACCCATTAACCAGTCACTTCAAGTTATTTCCACCTTGCCATGCCGCTTGTGTGTCTGGGCATTTTCTCATGGATGTTTTTTTAAATGTCTATTTCCTAATCAATAAAACCCAACACAAGTCAGAGCTTGTTTAGCTTCGCTTGTTTCAACTGATTATGTTAGAGAGATTACCCCTTGGTAGAATCCTGAAAGGTGGTTTAAATCTTTATCTGGCCGACATCCCAAAAGACTATATCAAAAACTGCAAAGGAATTTAATCCTCATACATATTTTTATCCCCGTACAGGAAACACAAAGGTCAATAAAGTGGATTTCAAATATATGTGACCTGGATTTTTATTATAAAAGAACCTGATTAAAAACAATTAAAAACAATTTCACCTTCTCTTTACCTTTCCCACAAGGGTAGAAATCACAATTGATCCATACATAGGTGCACTGATTATCAGATACATAATGCTTTAGGTCAGGGGTCTCAAACTCAATTTACCTGGGGGCCGCAGGAGGCAAAGTCAGGATGAGGCTGGGCCGCATAAGGGATTTCACTGGAATCACGTCCTGCGGCTAGCTTAGAGGGGGAGTCACTTTCCCCTAGCAGCTGACTGACTGACGGGGGCGAGGTCGGGAGAGGCGCCCTAAGCCCGCCCACCGCACCAAGTATGGAGTCCTGGGTGAGGTCTGGGCTTGGGCTCCCTAGCTGACTGACTGACAGGGGCGCGGTTGGGAGAGGCGCCCTAAGGCCGCCCACCGCACCAAGTATGGAGTCCTGGGCGAGATCTGGGCTTGAGCACCCTAGAGCCGGTCCCCCTGGATGGAGAGCAGGCATTACGCGCCTGTAACCGGCGCAGGTGCCAAACTTTTCCTGGTGCCTGCGCGTACCCCTGGCTGTGGTCTCGCGTACCTCCTGGGTGCGGGCCGCAAAACAAGATCCCGAGGGCCGCAAATGGCCCGCGGGCCGCGAGTTTGAGACCCCTGCTTTAGGTGAACAAAAACTTTTCAAGCATGCTCACAGCGCTTTTTGCGATCTTCCACTTCATCAGGGTGGGCTTTATAGTTAGGTTAAAGATAATATGGATATAAATGGAAGTATAATGCTTCATGGTACTTAACATAAGTGATGGATAGAGATCGACAGAGTAGAAGCTGCAAGAAGAACGGAGGAATTAACTGATTATTAGATACTGCTGTTTGAGTGTAATCTCTTATGTAGAGTCCCATTAATGATGTAATCAGCATGCCCCGTATTGTCAGTTCATGTCCCTGGGTCTACATCCTCACTGGGAGACATACCTGTCAACCCTCCCGTTTTGGCTGGGAAAGTCACATTTTTTATGTGCCCGATTTCAAGAAATCACGGATTTTTCCCGGATTCTTGAAATTGCGCTAGCAGGAAGAGGACGTTATTTTCCCACCCCGCACAGTATAAGCACAAGCGGGGTGGGACATTAGCAGGGAGAGTAACGCCCTCTCCCTGCTAAAACAGCCAAGAGGTAAGCCCAGTACTGGAGGTGATGTCGCTTCCGGTACTTGGAACGTGGAAGAGCCATGATCTTCATACCAGAAGTGATGTCACTGTATATCCCCACTGTTTTTTGTTTTAAGTCGACAGCTATGCTGGGAGATGAAAAAAAGGATGGTTCATGAGCATGCAAATTGTATGAAAACTGAAACTCAGCCAATCAAGCACAGCAGCAGTTATAATTCATTGGCTCTGTTTTAGTCTTCATACAATTTGCATTATTTTCTTCCTGATTGACAGATGTCACTAGAATATGAAGTGAGGGGAAGTTCCCACCAATGAGAACACAGAGGACTTGTTTCATTTCCCGGATCTATTGTTTTCCGTCTCAAAATGTTTAAAATTAATTTCATCCCAAGAATTCCCTTCTTACCACTCCAAGGTCACATATGAATTCCTTGCATCTTAAGTAGCGAGTAATATGATTTTATTATGCAGGTTCTCAGGTGTGGAGACATCCAGCATTATGTCACAGCAAAGAAGCCATAGCATCCCCTCTCACTACGTTACCATCCGAAGCACTGCAGACTGAGGCTATCAAATTATTTAAGGTAATACCGTAACTACTGTATATGTTTCATCATATTGTTTTTTTTATGTTTTGTAGAATAAATGTAACTGATAGCATTTGCTCTACTATCTGGAGTGACACTGATGAAGATTGTGGGTCATTGTTTGCATGAAATGTCCATGTAATAGATGAGCTAACTGTGATAAATTTATTTAAAAAAACAACAACAAAACAGTTCCTCACTGTCTCCTTCAATGTCCTCTGCGTCAGCTTCCTGCATGGTAGATTCTGCTGCAGATGTTCCTCCCTGTTCCTTATTAATCCTCGGATTAGCTGTCTCCATCCACAGGTCACCAGCTGGCTTTGGGTCAAATGTAACTCTCACAGTACAACATGTTTGAACCCCCAGATCTCATACCTCAGTAGTACAACCCTGAAATTTTCTGTCTTAGTAACTAACCCCTGAGACTACCAGCAGTCCAAATATGAACCTTTCATAGTCATATTCCAGCTGTCACACAGTGCTTTTCTCTTGTCACCTTTTACTCTTACATATGCCTACTCTGACTTTCATCCCCCAGATCTCCAACACCCTTAGAAGTCCAATCTTTTTCTTTTTGGATTATTAATTTAGATTCCCAATTTCACACACCTAACTGCAACCTTTCATAGTTATTCATATTTCCCTGTGGTTATCCAAGTGACATAAATTGTATACATGTGTAGCCCTAACACCAGTGGGTGCGGCCGTGTGTGTGTGTTCGGGTCTTCTCCCCTGGCAGCGTTTGGTGACTTACTCCCCCTGGACCCCAGACCAACACACCGAAGAGAGAGAGAGGGTTAAATTGAACAATAGGGTTTTTTTGGGTATCACAGGCGCCACAGTGGTCGTCCTGATAGGATCCTTCAGAAAGATGAGCAGGCAGCAGCACAATAGACACAATCAATCAAAATGGCGGCAACGAATAAACAGTGCAGTTGCTATATATATCTATATGTATATATATATCTATACAATTTAACACCAGTATGCTCTGATTTGGCTGGACCCACTGCCTGACTATCAACCTTATGAAAATATGGTAGGAGGGTAAACATTAATCCGTAACCACCACAACACTTTCCCCCATAGCTGGCCAGCTATATTTTAAGCTAGAGAGTTTGGTACCATGCGTTGGGGCCCGTAAAGAGAAAGTACTGCAGAGCACTCCGTCTCTATTTGTAATCCACAGTTCCAGCAAGGGGGGAGATCTGAGTACTTAGCTGTCCTGTGAGTCTTGTATGGCCTCCGTCACGTGGTTCGGCCGGTCACTCCGGATCAACCCGCGGGTTCCGTCTCAGCAGATGAGTATCTCCAGTCCTCCCGGTGGGGCTGCAGTTCAGACGGCTGGATAGTCTCCCCTAAGCTCGCGACCTCCTCGTTTGTCCGGTCTCAGCGCTCCGTTCCCAAGAGTGCCTGCCACGTCTCACACTCGTCTCCTCTCTCCTTATGCTGCTCGCCGGAACCCCCCCTCCCTTCCTCTTCCTCCTTCAAGTACTTCCTTTCTCTCGCATCCTCACCAACCGCCCCTCTGCTGCCCCCCAGTGTCCATAGGTTAGAACGCATTTCCCCATGTAATACACATCAACCAACATTCCTTAGCAGGGGCTACATCTGTAACATTTAGCTGCGGCCGCCCAGACACGGAGCGCCTCCAAGTTGTTAGTACACATATGAGCTGTGTAACAATAATGCAGGTACGCAGAGCTAGTTTTTGGCCCCTTTTGAGTACCAGAGTACCACTTATGTGCACTGCTGTATATATATATCATTATAATTGGGAAAATAGGTTATTACTTCCTATCTTGGGGACTTTGTATGTGCCTGAGAGTATCACCAGGACAGGGGTAATCTAGTGGGAGCGCAGACACCAATGAAAGCCAGTGAAAGCTTTTAAATCTTTCCAAATCTTCCCAAAGCTAACCAAACACAATTTTGTTGAGTTGAGCTCAAATAAGAAAGAAAAGTTTTTTCATTATGTAAGATGTTTACCTATGTACAGGATATTGCTACTTTGCAGTGATTTCCCAGCTCTTATGCACAGGTCATCTCAGAGCTGTAACCTGGTTTAAATTGACCCTTCTTAGGATTCATTTGGCAAAACTCGAAGACGCTTGCGTCATCGTCCCAACACACACCTACCATAGAACTCGGTGGGAAGCCAACACAAGGGGAGCACAGCTGCTGTAAATCAATGACATATGTGTTAGAATAATACTGACAAGAGGAGCATGCGGGGAGTTCAGAGCAGCCTGTGGGATAAGATATCCAGCACCTCATTCTAAAATAAATGCGGTGCCTGGTAAAGCCTGACACAGGCAGGCCATGATAAGTGGATTCCTCTTCTTATTGACCCCAACATGGTCTGGAATCCAGATAATGAGCTGTACTTAATTCTACAAGGCCTCTTGTCTGCCAATTACTGGAAAACAGTGTTTTATGTCAACCTGCTGTTAATGTACATCTGTATAGATAATTCCAGTATATACCAACATATAACACAGCCCTCTACATTAGAGTAGAGTATGCATCTGTGTACAGATAATACAGGTTAAGGTAATAGACAGATGTAAATTGGGAATTATCCTGTTTTGCCATCACCCAGATCAAGTAGATAGATAGATATTGGATGGATAGATAGATAGATAGATAGATAGATAGATAGATAGAT
>CM070035.1:156443296-156458331 GCA_036250615.1 Ptychadena robeensis | reverse complement strand
ATAGATAGATAGATAGATAGATAGATAGATAGATAGATAGATAGATAGATAGACAATATACCATATTTTGCAATGTTGTGCATGTCTCACTATAACTGTAACAGCACGATTTCACTAAAGCCGGTCAGCAGCAGGATTTGGGTGCATGCCAGTTCTTTTCTCTGCCCTCTGGCAGAGATTATGTGTTTATTTGTTTAAAAATATTTCTCAATTACAATATCAGTGGACCAGTGAAACAATGCAACATATGAAAAAAATGTGCAATACTGACAGTTACGATAAACTCTCCATCGGCCTCCAAATGGAAAAGTATAATGTGTGTATCACCTGGAACCTATTGTAGGACAGGCAGAGATTATTGATAATGTTGTCTGGCTGTCCAATAGTGTTATTTTTTTTTGTTTAAGGGAAGGGAGAGTTAGAAATAACATTAAGGTCAAGCACCTGCTTGATAGTAACCAGATGGAGTGACTGCATTATAAAGAGTTTAGCGGCAGGACATAGTAATGACCACTAGAGGGAGCTGGAGACTTTAGCATGGAGCCTGACATAAAGCAGCGGATACTGGTTATAACGTACATATTATTTGCAGTTCTTTTAATTGTGTGATCAATGTGGTCCATGAAGAGCTCTAATTCAATTTAATTGCAATAGTTAAACCCGATTTTGGCATATTTTAATTATTAGTGAAAATATTAAGACACCGATTTCAATTGATCCCCGTGCAGCGATGACATCCTAGGCAGCTGCCCAGATTGGTTCAATTATACCTCATCACAATCAGCTTGCATGGGGCTGCATAGTATTTTCCAGTTATTGGGAATGTAATTGTTAATTGAATTTTCTTGGCTGGATGACCCCCATTTCCTATGGAAGATTGACTACCGTGCTTGTTTTACGGCGATCACTCTGGGGTCGATCGGCCCCAAACAGTGGCGTCCACCTGGAGCGATGGACCAGAATAGCACCACCCATCGGTCACACAGCGATAAGACTTGACGGTTCTTTTCTGGTCGAGCGCTTTACTTGGGGACCAGGAAATCGATGTGTGAGTGGCACACATTGAGATTCCCATACGTTCGGCATTTGACCTGAATTCGATTCGTTTGGCTTCGGTGATGGAAGGGGGGCATTACATACCTGCTTTATTTGCTTTTTAATGCAATAATTTATGTTATTATAAGTGATGGTTCAACCCAGCTGATATTTATTATTGATTAAATTGGATACTATTATATTTTTGTTGCATGTATGATAGAATAACTTAATAATGCATTACTGTTGTTATAGTTAAATTAGTTATAAAAGTGATGAACTTTCAATAATGAGTCCCCTCTTTTCACAGACATGCCAGCTATTTCTGAATTCAGCCATCGACTCACCTGCAATAGACTATCACGTATCTCTCGCTCAGAGCGCTCTGCAAGTATGTCTTACCCACCCTGAGCTACAGAACGAGATCTACTGCCAGCTCATTAAACAGACCCGACACAGACAGCCACAGAACCAACCAAGTCCTATCCAGGTACACCGTCTCTCAGGATCCTTTTCATTGATCATTAGGCTTTATCAGCATAAGCCCACTGATTTCAGAGAGCAAAACTCAAAAAAACAAAAAGCTTGTGAGCCAAAAAAGGGAGCTAAAGCTGGCCATACATGGGCGATTAAGTGTTCGATTCCCGAACTATCAAATTACCGCACAAGTTTGTGGAGATCGTTCGGCGAACGATCCCTCTGGAATCACACGCTGCCCACTTAGTGCGATCACGCTCCAAGAATATGTTAGTCAAATAGGGAACTGACATGTTGGTAAATCCCTGTTCGATCTGCATTACTTTGCATTGTCTTCATCCAAAGTTTCGGCCAGGGAGTGATTGGCAAAGGTAGTAGTTGCATCACCTCGTTGCAATTGATTGTTTGTCGATCACATGGGAATCGCCTGTGTATGGCTACCTTAAATCTGTATCTTCCCTGACTTAAGAACTTCCCTGAGTTCCATGTGATAGCTATGTGCCACTATACAGTTGCAAGGCGACCACATCGAGGGAGAGTAGCACAGTGCTACACTTTCTCCATTTGTAGACAGTCTGTCTGGCCGTGGACACATGAACATCAAGGCTTTTGGAGATACTTGTGTAACCCTTTCCAGCCTCATGCAAGTCAACAATTCTTGTTGGTAGGTCTTCTGAGAGCTCTTTTCTGCGAGGCATGGTTCACATCAGACAGTGCTTTTTGAAGCCAGTAAACCCAGAACTGGTGTGTGTTTTTTAAAGGAGAGGACAGCTTTCAGCAACACATCCGGTATCATCACACTGATTGGAATCAAGGTTGGCTCAATCCTGGCTCCAATTAGCTCTTGGAGAAGTCATTAGGCTAGGGGTTCACATACTTTTTCCAACCTGCACTGTAAATGTTTACATGTTATGTTCAAAAAAAAAAATTATGTTTGTGTAGTATTATTTTAAGCAGACTGTGTTTTTTTTAAGCAATATAATTTTTATTGAGAAAAGAAATATCAAAACATACATACTGATAGGACATTTGATTTATGATTGTCCATAAATACGTTTACAATCGGCTGCATCCATCATCTGCATTATAAACGCAATCTAACAAAAAAGTATAATACAACAATATGAGCAATTAGGGAAAGGAAAAAGAGGATAGATGGAAATCAAAGAAAGAGAAGTAGATAGACAAGAGGTTAAGCCAAGAGGAGGGGAAGGTGCAGGACTGGAGCCAGGTATAATGTTCAATATTTAGAAATCAGATTAGGCAATTCATTTATTGAAATCTTCTGAGCCTATATAAATGGCCCATACTGCCCAGGTATTAGTGTGAATTGAAGAACGGTTGTGTAAATGTGCAATGGAGAGTTCCAATGCAGTAGACTGTGTTTTTTTTTTTGGTGTGACCTAGATGAATATCAGAGCACATTTTATGACCAATTCATGCAAAAGTCCACGTAATGCCAAAGGGGTCACATACTTTTTTTTTTTCTGTATAAGAATCTGTTTTCTTACACATGGCCGTCCAAATCATCCTTAGGGCCAGTTAGAGCCATTCTCCCCAAAATTCAACGTGTTTTCACTTCTGTTAGCTAAACATACATGAAGGCATTGAAGGAACATTGACAAGTGTATGTGGTTCTAAGGCTAACACGTTGTCTTAATCTGCATAGTCCAAGTGCAGGTGTTCTTTAAGATTATTGCACAGCGGTATGGAAATAACTAAACAACCAGAAATAATCCATTCAATACTCCAATATTTGCAGCCGTTTGTACTTTAAAATTGTATGCACACAGTAGACCTCTGTCCCTACAATGTAATATTAAAGTAGTGTGTTAACCTGACTTTTTTGTTGTAGGGTTGGCAGCTGCTGGCTCTGTGTGTTGGACTCTTCCTCCCACAGCATCCGTACATCTGGCTCCTAAAACTTTTCCTAAAGAAGAATGCAGATATCAGGTAGTCACATGTAAATGGTATAAATTGTGTATGTTTGTATTGCTATGGTATTGAAAATATTTATGGTTGCCTAAATAGAGGGGAGAACAAAAGAACCCCACAACTAATGAAATTCCCCCTGCGGAAACCTGCTGGTGCAGGACCTTTATCCTGACTTATTCATTGTCAAATTTTGTACCTGTTTAGCAAATGTTTATGTATCTGCCACCAATGGCTGCTTTCAGCACCAGAATGATAATGCTGTTATATTTACCAACATCGAAATGCCCTATGTTTTTAACAAATTACTTTTGTTAAAGCATTTTGAACTTTTTACTTATATCGTACCCTGTTACTTGTTACATATTCGTGGCCGTTAAAGTCCCCTCGCCCCTGCGGTTTCCGCAGGGGCAATTTCATTAGTTGTGGGGCTCTTTTGTTCTCCCCTCTAATTAGGCAACCATATTTATTTGGGATGTTGGCCACATAACTTTGAATAATGCAACTTTGTTTGATTGGAAATATTTAGTAGTTTTAGATTGTAAGGCAGGGGTACACATAACTTTTTTAGTAAGCTCCTCAGATGAGTACCAGGAGATGATGTTTGGTACTCACCCCATATTTAGGGTGGTCTTCCTCATTGTCACCCTCACTGTCCTTTGCTTCCTGCATGGTAGGTTCTGCTGCAGATGGACCTCCCTGTTCTTTATTGATCCTCCGATTAGCTGTCTCTATCCACAGCTGGCTTTGGGTCACATGTAACACTCACAGTACAATAGACCCAATTGGACCCTCAGCAGTACAACCCTGGAATTTTCTGGCTTAGTAACTAGCCCCCGAGACTACCTGCAGTCCAAATGTCAACCTTTCATAGTCACATGCCAGCTGTCACACAGTGCTTCTCTTGTCAGATTTTACCCTTACATATGCTTACTCTGACTTTCACCCCCAGATCTCCAACAGCCTTAGAAGTCCAATTTTTTTTGGGATTAGTAATTTACATTCTTAATTTCACACCCGTAACTGCAACCTTTCATAGTTATTCATGTTGCCCTGCAGTTATCCAAGTGACATGAATTGTATTTACATAGCTGCGGCTGCCCAGACACGGAGCGCCTCCAAGTTGTTAGTACGCATATGAGCTGTGTAACAATAATGCAGGTACGCATAGCTAATGTTTGGCCCCTTTTGAGTACCAGAGTACCACTTATGTGGACCCGTGTCTATAGGACAGGTTCCTATTCTCCATCACAGTGTGTCTGTATGTTAGCTAGTGAGGCCTTTTAACGCCGTTTTAATGTACAGAATTGCGTAATATATCGGCGCTTTATAAATCAAAGTTAATAATAATAACTTTGAAAGGCCAAGAAGGACTAGGCACCCTCTCTGCATGGGAAAGACTGCAGCATCTTGAATAACAAAAGGCCAACTTAGGTTGTTACATGTCTTGGGTAGGGTGTGGAGATCCTGAAATATGCTGGACACTAGGGCATTAACGATTTAAGTTGAGTAAAAAGTGACTAAAGTCACATCGACTAGTTGTGATGATGTGATTACAGATCCAGTTAAGTAACACAAGTGTCCATCAATAAACAACTTTTATTAAAGTTCTCTGTAACATTAACAGTCAACATGACAGAAAAACAAAACAAAAAGTAGGCTAATGCCTCGAATTCCCTAGGAAATTTATGTGCAAAACATAAAGTGGGTACAGCTTAAACTGCGGCAGCCAAGACACACAGAATGAATCAACTGTGGCTCACAAAAAAAAGCACATTGTCATAATAAAATAAATATATCACATTAGCTGGCTTGCATGCTTCTCAAAAAGAGAGGGATTAACCAAAAGTGCCAAAAGTGGTAAGAAAAATGTAACCACCATGGCGATCCATTGAGACCTAGATTTCTGTCCTAGAAGAGGTACATAGATTAAATAGTCACAAAGTCAGAAAGTGGAGTTTTCACTAGGAAATTTCTTTATCTCTAGAACAAAAATTTGCAGAACTTCCACAAAATGGCAGTTTGAATACGATGTCAGTACGTTTTATCACCCCAACTGCACTCTGATACAAAGTCTCTGAGTACACAGTCACCGTGCAGGTTGGCACTTCTCTCTCTGTGTTTACACCGACTGGCACACAGAGAGATGACTATTCGACTCCTCTCAGGAGCTGTTTACTGGACCTGCGACATCGAGTGAGATGAATGCACTACTGGACACTAAGGATGATCAAATTTTTGACTAGCTGACTTTGTGAGCTGATTGAAAAGCCCCTGTACATTATATCATCACCAAAATTGCTCTAGCACATGTAGTTGTTGCATAAATTAGGTTCAAAATCAAAGTCGAAATTTCGATTTTCAAACTTTTGACTGTGAACTAAACTTATGCAAAAACTATTTGTGTTAGAGCAATTTTTTTTTTGGAATGTACCCCCAACCCTTCTCTACAGCGCCAGCAAGTTTAGTGATGATACCATGTTCAGGGGCTTTGCAATGAACTTGAAATCGTCAAAATTGTCGAATTAAAAAATAAATAAATCGACCATCTCTATTGGACACATATGTACTTTTATCTGGTAACCTGCACTGGTGATTTATGATCCATGATGGTTCTATTTTCCCAGCTTAATGAGCAGAACTCAGGTATCCGGTACTGTAAATAAGCTATAAGTACATGGTACTTGATAACCATCATCTTGAATACTGTGGTACACTTCAAAATGGATCACTTTGTCAAACCTACCATATAGGAACATCACACCTTTGCCCAAAAGCATTGTGTGCCTTGTGGGTCTTGGTTTAAACAAAAGAATCCTTATTTTAAGCCTTCTATTAGTGATACAGAAGGTCAACACTATCATATGAACATAATTATAATGGGTTTTTTCACCAGAGCTTTATGTTGCAACTTTAATTTCATTTGTACATGTATATTTTACTTGTAGACACTTTACTGTAACACAACTGTGAAGGGGTCTGTGATTAATAAGTTTGTTAACCTCACTGAATGTTTGCTTTTTGCTCAGGACTGAGGCAGGAAAATATGCGATTTACTGTCAGCGATGTGTAGAAAGAACACAACAAAATGGAGATCGTGAAGCCAAACCCTCTAGGATGGAAATTCTGTCAATTCTACTAAGAAACCCATATCACCACTCTTTACCCTTCAGTATCCCTGTGCACTTCATGAATGGCACTTACCAGGTAACGAATAATTCTACTAATATTCGATTCTATATTCGCGAAATGTGGATTAAAACCATCTCGCAATTACCTTTAAAAAGAATGGTTACATTCATTTGCATTCATATAAAATTAATGGTGCTATTTATATTCACAATCCATGCCCATAAGCATCCCAATGGCGAATATGACAAATATTCGATATTGCGAATATCCGCCGCCATATTCGTGAAATTTGTAAATTCTCGAATAGCCAATATTTGCCAAATATATTCGCAATTCGAATATTCAAGCTCAACACTTATTAAAAGCCTGTAATGGTCGACCCACCATAGGTGTGCCAATTCCATGCATTACCGGCATCACTAATGAGGCCGTGATGTGTAATATGTGACGTGTGACAGGGGCGTTATCTCTAAAATGTTCATTCATTCCAATTAGCAGAGATAATGAGATCATTTCTAAAGATAGTCGCCATGAGGATGCGCCCACAGTTTTATGATCACGCCACTGCATCATACCCAAGGAAACATTTGAACACCTCTAGGCATAATGTGCACTCATTGCAGAGAACAAGGGGAGGGGAGCATCTTTTGTACCTGGTGACTTAATGGCCCGGATTTGGCCTCTGGGCCTTAGTTTGCCCACCCCTGCTCTAGTGGATCAAGATAGCAATGTATGAATTCTGGCTTCACTCTGACTTCTGGGTCCGTGACTCAGGAATCTTTTTTATGTCAACCTCCATATTTAATATAATATACAAATTGACCCAGTTATAGTACTAAAACCTCATGTTTGGGAAGTGCTTCTTGGGTTTGTGTTCATCTGAAAGGATCAGGAACAACCTCTATGCATTTACGCAGATATACAAAAACGCATGAAGTTTGCACATTACATCTGTGTTTGCATTTTTTAACAAAGCAATGAAAAATGCATCAAAAAATGCATGCAGCAGGGTGTAAAAAAAGCGCAATACATGCAGTGTGAATGTCAAGATTGACTTTATTTGCGAAAACGCAGTACTGTAAAAACACACCACCTATAGTGTGAAAGGGCACTTCTCAATAGTAGAAGTATAGGAGTAGAGAGAATATATTTTTTTTCTATTTTACTATTAACTTTCTAACCATATAAATTGCAGGTTGTTGGATTTGACGCATCAACAACAGTTGAAGAATTTCTTTGCACACTTAACCAAGACCTGGGGATGAGGAAGCCATCCCAGTCCGGATTTGCCTTGTTCTCAGATGATCCCTCTGGGAAAGATTTTGAATATTGCTTACAAGGAAATATAAAGGTAAAAAACTAATTTCTCTTACATTTTCTCTAAACTTCACATAGAGTTACTTCACTACGTCCACAGCTGTTCCAGTTGCTTAATGCAATGATCAGAATTTTTCACCATAGTGTTAATTTACCTACTTCTGTTTCTTTTATGTCCAGGACCCAAAATATATTTTTCGGACTATAAGACACAGTTTTTCACCCACAAAACCGGGGGGGTGGGTGCCTGTGTCCTATAGTCCAAAAGTGCAACCACCCGCCGTGGTGATCGCAACTTGGCTCCCCACCAGCTCTCCCGGCAGATGGGAGAAGTGCACACAGCTCTCCCATCTGAACTGTATTGGCTATATTTACAGAGCCCTGCAGATATAGCCAATAAAGATTGTGTGTGGGGAAAGCTGCACGCTGGCTGTTTCCACACGCACACAGCGTAGAGTTCAGATTTTTTCATATTTAACTTTTACCAGGTGGAACTCTAGACTAATTTGTAAAATGAAGTAAAGCTTAAGTATCCTACATATAATGTCTGCTTTGTACCCATTAACAGATCTGTGACATCATTTCTAAATGGGAGCAGGCTTCTAAGGAGCAACTTCCTGGAAAATGTGACGGCACACGGACCGTGAGGCTTACCTACAAGAACAGGTGTTTACTTCATATCATGTTTCCACCTTTACTTTAAATGAAAAACTTTATGATTGTTTTTTGATTGAAATAAATATTTAATTTTGTTGCTTCCATAAACTTAATTATCAGTGTTTGCTGCTGTGCAGAAAAATCAGGGAACATCCATAGCCCATCATATTTTTTCATTAAGCCCACCATGTACCTTTTAATCACTCCATACAATTTTCTATAGATCTACCAACACCTATGTTGTGCCGGGTCCTCCCTGATAGAATACATAGTGATTGGAAGGTATATATCACTGCTATGTAGTGCAGGGTCCTCCCTGATAGAATATGTAGTGATTAGAAGGTATATATCACTGCTATGTAGTGCCGGGTCCTCCCTGATAAAAATACATAGTGATTGGAAGGTATATATCACTGCTATGTAGTGCCGGGTCCTCCCTGATAGAATAAATAGTGATTGGAGGGTATATATCACTGCTATGTAGTGCCGGGTCCTCCCTGATAGAATACACAGTGATTGGAAGTTTTATAAAGGTCCTCGTATTACATGGTTTTGGTGGAAGAAAAGCTGAAATTGTACAGCAAGATTGTAAGGTGTATGAAATTATTATAGAAAAATATGCAACGGATAAATCACTGGGCTTTACAGAACTTGTACAGAGTGTGTGGCTGAGGATGGGGCAAGTATCTCAACCACTATGTACAGCTCTGGCGCTATGGCCCCCCCATGGCCCGCCTTGTCAAGTTGGTAAACCCTGTTGATTGGGGCTCCCTACCTTCAGTAATTATGTGTGAAAGAGTTGCCCCCTATTTATTCGTCCGTGCCAGGGCAGCCATCAGGAATCATGGTGCCCGGTACAGCAAAAATGACCAGGCCCCAAGACATCTGTTGAGGGTGCTGTGTGCAGAGGACTGCCGATCAGGCAGCACGTCGGGGCCCCTGTGTGCTTACCATCAGGCCCGGTAATGATCACATTTGTATATGACTCTTTCCTGTGTTTTTTTATTGGAACTAAAATCGTTGATTTTTCGTATTGCGATCGAACCCTCCATGTGGTTCTACTTTGGCTTCAATTATGATTGATTTTCGATGAAATGATCAAGATCTAAAATCGGATCAAAGATCGATCCTGCTAAAATTGAACCTTGTATGCCTAGCTTTACTGCTGGAAGGGGGTAGATTCAAGACCATTCCCCCTGCGAAATGAGAGAGCACAACAGTGACTGGTCTTTTTTATAGGAAGTTCCTAGGTTAAGTTTCATGGTAAATGACAGCACAGTTGTAGGAGATTAAAAACTAAATAAAAACTAAAACTACACTAAACGCAAGTAAAAAGACAATATTTGCTTATCCTGCTTCAAAATATATATGCATCTTCAATATGTGTCAGCACTCACTGTATGACCGTGTCATTGACTGACACTTTTCTGTGGGTTCGTACCCTCACTTTCCTATTTGTATTGCAGGCTAAGCTTCTCGGCACAGGTGCGAGGGGAGACGGAGAGAGAAAAGCTGCTGCTAATGTACCAGACGAACGATAAAATCATTAATGGTCTCTTTCCAGTCAATAAGGAGCTGGCGATGGAACTGGCTGCTCTGCTCGCTCAGGTAACCTCTGAGAAAGGAATTCTGTATACCTTTTAATGCAATTTTCAGAGCAATTACTTTTAATGAAGCATTCGGCTAATGTGCGGTACACTATTAACCTGTAATTATACAATTTGAGGTCCCTATGTAAAGATGGCTTCCTGAGGAGATTTAACCTTCCCTTCATCTCTTTTGCTCTTTTGACTTTCCAGCATATTGCAGGTGGATAGCAGATGTGAAGTCAAGGTATTATTAGTGTATTGTTTTAATGTGCTTGTGTGTTCAGTAATGTGCCTAATGTATGGAATAATGGAAGCAAAGTGGATTTAAAAGAAATAAACTAGGGAGCCAGGGAGAGCTCTTGCATAATGTCTTCTCCCACAGAATGTCACATTGATATTGTATGTTCTGAGTTCTGAATAAAAAGCCATTAATCTAAAGCTGGACAGTCAAGCATTGCCTTTACTGGGCCTAAAATGTACCTTCAGTATTTGAATAAAATGCACCCCAACTGTAGATTTTAAATGTTCATTAGTTCTCACTTGGGGGTACCTGAATGGCTGACAATAACTTGAAGACTTTATAGAAGCACCTAATAGACTACACTTTAAAATTAATTCACTCAACTCTCAGTACTACCAGTTGACAATAGTTTACTGTTTAATTTTGCTATGGAGTAGTTTCAACAAAGTGTGACAGTATATCTAAAACTTTATTTTTGATCTGGGACAAGGTTAAGGTGGCTCAAAGCCCCTGTCACATTTTTTTTCTTTATATCCATGTCTTATTATGGAGCCAAAAAAAATCCAACAGGAAATATGAGAACATCCTTAGTTTCTAAAGTGTTCCCGCCAGTTAAGGTGGCCATACACACGTCAACTTTTGCTTAATTAATCAATCAATTAATAATTTGTTCATCTTGTACGATTAAAATATTGACAGACAGTCAGTCTGCCATACACGATTTGATTTGATGCCCGTGAGATAGATCAGCCTTCGTCATTACACTGAGCCCGATATCCAAGGAGCTGGAGACAGTCATCCAGCTCAGCCCATGCTTTGCATGGGGACCCGCGGTCTCCATCCAATGCAATGGACAACGACCTTGATTTACGGTCATATCTGATCAAGGCGGCAAACAAAGCAACCAGCAAGTAAAATACATTTATATACTTCCTTAATGACCTAGCCTAGCTCACTACCTTGTAAGGTGCTATTAGGTTCAATTAGGAGGTATGTATGGTAAGTCCTATGAAGTTTATAGTGAAAGATGGATTGTGCAGTTTTAGCCTTACAACTCCATTTAACAAAAAAAAAAAGTTTGTGCATACTTAAAAAAAGTGTTATGAGACATGACAGCTTTAATTTAACTAGCTGACTTCGTGAGTTGCTTACAAAGCCCATGTGTCCCCTAAAATTTCGACTTTGAACTAGAGATGTGCTAGAGTAGTACTTTCCCAAAACCCTTCTCTACATCTCCAGCAATTATGGTGATGATACCATGTTCTGGAGCTTTGCAATTAAATCACAAAGCCAGCTAGTCTGAAAAATTTGACCATCTCTAGTAATTATGATTGCCATTATATGGCTTAGGGCTTGTCCCCACTTAGGTGATCACCCGATCGCAGTAGATCACTCGAGTGGGGACATAGCCTTTTGTCACACTACTTTTTTCAATGTGCCTGGTGAACCACAAGATGTTACTAGTGATACTACCTTCCAATATAAATATGTTGTCTTGTTACACTATTCTAGATTAACATAATGGAATTCATCTAATTTTGCATCAGGTGGAAAGTGGAGATTATGAACGGCCGTTTCAGCCAACAACAGGTCAAGTAAAATCAAGCCAAGCAGTTAAACATGCACTGGAGAAGTTTTATCCTAGGAGATATAGAGAGGACTGCACAGAAGAGCAGTTAAGGTGGGTGCACTTGTATGGGATGAATCCTCGTCTCTATGTTTCAATCTGTCTAACTGCCAATCTGCCAACTCACATGTATAAGGATCTTGATTTTCAGCTGTGTAACTGTAATTTAAAAATTTCAGTTGCACTTATTTGAAAATAACTGGCACTTAAAAAAAAAAGAACGCAACAGGACAATACTTCTCTTTTGTATGTAAGCTTTGTAAAATCACCGTTGTGCATTATCATGTTGCCTGCACTGCTGCCTTTATATGATCCCTAATTAGGCCACCGAGATATGTCTGTATCACTTCCCATGTCACTACGACCTCCATATGTATTCATTCATAAAAGCAACTGTGCAACCATTTCCTGTCACTTGGAAAACATTATAAGTCAGGTTGAAGCTCCACTAGGGGGGAGTGACTCGGGCACATTTTTAAGATTCACCTGAACTGCTCCCATTGTCCCCAATGACTCCAGTCATGGATTGGCCATGGCGCAGAGCCCAAAAAACAGTTTGCTGCATTTTCTGAGCCACACCCCACCGCAATCTGTGTCCCAAACGGGTGGCCACACTGGATAGGACGTGGTAGTGAGGTAAACCGTGGGTGATCCGGACTGAAAACACATGCTTTTCTGCATGTTTTTTTTTGTACACATCAGTGGAGCCTCAGCCTTACTGCAAATGTAAGAGACATTGAATGGTAAGTTGAAGTGGTTTAGAAAAAACAGCATGCCGTACCCCTTATGTGATTGTTAAGCCAGCCATAGTGCCGATTCCATGCCATAGTTGCGGGCAATCGACTGGCATGCTCACGCCGAATGCATGGTGGTCAGTCACCCGCAACTACAGGGGTGCCCACCTTGAGGTATCAACCCACAGAGCCGGCAGGCCGGCTCGTACGGCGATCCACCCTGCCAGTACTTTTTGTGGCCGATCCTGTTGTAGTCAGTTAATTTGGAGGGAGGGTCTCCTCCCCCTCCAAGTTAATTGGCTACAATCCCTGTGTTAGTGGAGCACACAGGATTCCTGTCAGTTCTGTAGCCGACTCCTCACAGCGTGGTGACATCATAGATTGAGTCCTCTATGGCCGGCTTTATACTTTAAAAAGTACATGAAAGTTTTTTACATAAAACAATTGTTCTTCCTGGCTTGCTTTCCTGGAATAACAATGAAATAATGCTGACACTTTACTTTTAAAACATTGACAATTATGGCAACAAGATGTTGCTAGTGTAAATAACCTTATCCTATTTTACACCTTATTTGTGGCATTTTATCAAAAATCAAGCCTGAAGGACATGACATAAGCTTGGTCATTGACAACTGTCAAAGTAATAGACCATTAACCTCCCCTATCCTCGGTCATGACGAGCCCAGCTTGTCAAGAGTTTGTGAGAAGAACAAACTCTTGATGAGCTGGGCTCCCATATCCCATATATAGCCGCATATCCCCGGAAAGCTAAGGTGATGCTGCTTCCAGCGCCAGGGTTGTGTGGCGTCACCAATGATGCGGAAGGGGATGGGCAGCGCCATAGGCCTCCATGTTAATGGAGGGGCGTCTGCTTTCCATCCCTCACAGCCGGCGTCATTGTGGAGAGTGGAGGGGGGAGGGAGGAAATGGCAGGCAGTGTACCTTGTTCACTGCTGCGATTGCCCGTACCACGCTGTTAAAAACAGCGTGGTGCGCTAGGGAGGTTAAGCATGAACAAGACTTTTTTTTCGAGGTCTGATACTTTGAAAACTTTCAGAGACTATCGGTGTCATTGTATAACTGTGCCAGTTCTTTTTAACACAATCTGTATTATTGTTTTGCTATTGATTCTTTCAGACAGCTTCAGCAGAGACTGGGGTCAAGATGGATGGCACTCCGAGGCCACAGCGCTTTTGACTGTGTACGCATATACCTTACCGTTGCCAGAAAGTGGTCTTTCTTTGGTGCTACCCTTTATCGAGCAAAAGTAAGGAAAGATTATGCACTGTAATGTAAGACGTTGACACTTAAAGTTAAAGTGGCATAGAGGACACCTCTGTGGAAAATAAGGTCAGGTAGTGTTTTCCTCAATCCTTGTCACACAAGGAGTGAGAAAAACACTGATGGGCATCTACTAATTGCCTTCCTCAACTGAGTTCCCTATTGCCTTCCTCAACTGAGGGAGAAATTTCCTTCTTTGAGCCCCCTTTCGAAAGGGGGGTGGGGTTTGGGTGCTGATAGCAATGCTGCCAGACCGAGGTGGAAGGGGGTAGCAAGGCACACTATGCTGCACACTACCAACACCATGAAGCCCTGCCCGTCGACAGCTCACACTGTTTAGATCAGCAGAGGGAGGGTGCCGGATATGTGCGCCAGGGGGGGCACCAGGGGCATAGCATAGCCCAGGTGCATATTCAGCATAGCAGGACAAATGGCCCTGCGACCAACCACTGATCCAGACACAGTGATAGCGCCTGAGGAAGGGGAGACTTGTGTCTGCAAAACGTGTTGAGATAAGATTGAGCAGCTTAAGAATATAAGTGTTTGAAAATTTGTGAGATAGAACAAAGTAGTTCAAATACTCAAACATATAAAGTAGTTATTTACTTTTATGTATGTTTTTAAATGAATATAAAAAAAACGTGGATTTTTTTTTTTTTTTAAGAAGATTGTTACTTACTGATACTGGGGGAAAGGACCAAACTGTTTAATTTTGCTTAATCCTTTTTGGGTATATCTTCTAAATAGGGAACCCAAACCTGTAGGTATCTGACATTTCCTGGTGTACAATTACTTTCTGTGATATGGTGTGTCCTCGCACCATATCTCATGTCACTACTAGACAAGCCAGAGAAAAGCGTCCACGTCAGGTACCTGTACTAGATGAGAACCAGCAAAGTGGTGGTATTTGAAGACATGGGCGTCCAAAGGAGAAACTATAGTACTTTCTTTTACATGACCCCAGGATTCCTGACCCGTTCCCATGACCCACTTAACCTTAATAAAATAAAACT
>CM070035.1:156423267-156437564 GCA_036250615.1 Ptychadena robeensis | reverse complement strand
TCCCCCATTCTTATTCCGCCGGAAGCACTTAATGAGGGGGTGATTGCCGCCCACGCAACCGAGGCCTTCGTGCCGGGAACGGCACGAGGCAGCCCAATTACAGCTGCCCGCGTTAAAGCGCCAGCAGACGCCCTTCTTTTGCGCGGGCCGCCGCCCCTACAATAGGAGGCGCCGGCCCCGATTGAAAGGGGGAGCCTGTCCGCCCACCCCTCCCGAATTAGCCCCCAGGCTGCCGTAGCCCACCTGGTGGGAGCCGTCATGAGCGGAAGCCACAAGCCACGTCCTTGGGTCCCACGGGGTCCCGGCGCGACCGACAGCCGTTGCCGATACGGCTCGTCGTACTTGGCCATGCCGTCCCCCCATAAATCCTGTGAGCATCCATGATGCCCTCCAGATAGCGGAGGCGCCATTGGACAACTCAGGCGTCTTTTCGCACAGGATGCTACCCATAATTAAAAAAAAGCGTGGAGCCAATTGGAGAACGTCGAGTCTAAGGCGATAAACGCGCCTGTACTCGTCCTCCTCCTTCATATTGATATTTACACTTATCTACTTCTCGATCGCCATACGCATCCAAAGGGAGAAGGGTAATAATCTAGGAACTCCCGCTTCCAAATTTTTCGCGGACCTCAGGAGAACATGAAAGCCCCAATGGGCCCCAACGCCACCGTGAAGGTCGACCCCCCGCGCTCAATCCAGAGATCAGCAACGGGTTGTCTTGGAAGACTCACCCGTGTCGACTGCCACCGGCGCAGGGGCGGCCCACCCACAGCGGGCGGGCAGGGGGCCAACCGCCGCAATGGACGGTAAGCCGCATCCCGCTGGGAACCAACCCCAGGACTCACCGGTGGACAAGAGCCCAGTCCGACTCTGGGGCTGTAGCAGCCCGCCCAGCGGACCGCTCCCACGAAACAAGAAAGACAGGCACAGACACTAAAAGACCCGAGGACCCTTGACAGGCCACAATCCCCCCCTGCCTAAGGGCCACCCCCCTTGCTGTGGTAAAAAATCCCAGAAAGGATAGACAATACAGGTGTATGTAGTGTGGGTGCATAAGGTAGCTCACGACCGCTCCGCACGTCGTCAAGGTCATCCGCTCCAGCGCCCGCAAGCCTCCCGGAATCCACACGATTCCAGCGGCGCCTTGACGTCCGCCGACTCTTCCGTCTTCTCCGGTGCGCGTTAGACCTACCTCCGGTCACACGCTCCTCGGCGACATGAGGAGAGACAGTGTGACACAGGACGGCCAGCGTCCACCTCCAGATGAATCGAGACGACAGGAGGAGGATAAATTGTTTCCGTTGTCAAGGTGGAGGATGCCCTTGCACGCAAACTACTCCGGGCTGATTGACTCCTAATAACAGTCCCCGCCATAGGCGGACTGATCGTTTGTACCCCTGGTCTCGGTCTTGTGGCCATTCCTTGGCTCCTTGGCTCTCGGTTCACGCGCGTCAAGCGCGTGGGGAAGTGGGGTTGGCGGGATTCACACCTCCTTGGAGGTGAGAGCCATTGTAGGGGGCTCCAGTTCCAGCCATTGTGCGTCCGTGGGGATTTTTTTTCTCCGTCCTGCCGCATGGTCCAGGCTCTTTTATTGTCACCACTTCAGGGATCCCAACAGTGGCCCAACCATCCCTTTTTCATCATATTTACTCCTGAACCGTGGGCATCCGTGGTGGCGAGGGCGGGCCGAAAGAGGTTACTAAAAGTCTCGCATCTTCAAGGTCTGAGTGGGGACTCCACAGCGTGTTACGTAGATGGGCTTGCTAGGCAAGAGCGGATTGAACTGGAGCCTGCGATCGCCCCAGCCCAGGCCCTCTGGGTTCCCTGGGGGGAACGGAGGGCTCACCCACGCCACCCACCCGCCGCGGCGGTGCTGCGCACCCGAGGGGATAGGCAGTATAAGGGGCTTCGGTGGGAAGGAAGAAGGAGGAAGGTATCATGGGCGCGGCCGCGGGAGGCGCCCCGATGGCCCTACTAGACTCCTGGGCCCTAGCGCTGAGTGGAGGGGCACCGGAGAAAAAAAAAAGAAGCCCCCCTGTGGTTGAAAGCCAGCTGGGGAGAATTGGGAGCACCGAGAGCGATCTTCGGGGAAGAAAGACGTTTCTCGGAGGGGGGGGGGGAGAATAGAAGGAAAGAATGGAGACAACGGGAGAATAGCGGAGGAGGGTATGGGAGGAGAAAGAAACAGGGGGAGAGAGAATGGATGGGGGGAGAGGGGGGGAGAGAAAGAAGAAAACCGTATTATGGGGGCCTGCTGTGTGCCCCCGCTAGTGATGGATGCAACGCAAACCCGGAGCAGGCTCGCGGCCCTACAAAACAAGATGGACAGGAGTGGATGGAAAGTCAAGGCAGCCAAGGTCGCCCCACCACGTCGGGGGAACACCCGGACTGATGAGGGCTGCGGCTGTGGGGCCTAGTGCGAGTTGCCGACAGAGGAAGGGCTCAAGCGGTCTGGCGCGCCGGCGAGCAGTGCGAGAAGGGCCGCCCAGAGCAGGGGGGGGGGGTATCAGGCACCAGCTGGGACCGGACCCAGTCCCCCCCATCAAGGATGCTGCTCCAGCAGCCAGCACAGCTGCGCGAAAAGGGGCCTCACAGACGAGAATCCATCGATGCTGTGGGCACTGGAAAAGAAACGCACTACATGCATCCAGCGATGTGTTCAGATTGATGCCGGAACGAAAAGGCCGATCTCCTTCCGGTCTTAGGTAAAATGGCTGCCAAAACCCCGCCCCTTCCGGGGGAGGGCCGAGGCCACTCCCACGCATATGATCCTTCGTCATGGTGCCCTCCCACCTCCCTTCGTACGGCTTTGGGCACCCTTTATGAGCTACCTTTAGCTTGATCCCTGAAGGAATTTTTGTGTAGAGTAAGTCCATGGTGTCACAAAGAAAATCGAAAAAAACCTTTGGAATAGATCAGTAAGATCTGTTCCTGTTTATTTTTTTTTTACCAATACTCCTAATAATTCTTTTAACATTATGTAAGCCATCAATATAAACCTCTCTGTGCTGCAATATATGGCTGACAAATATTTCAATCGGCCATTTACACATTTTTTTTTACATTGCAGCCTATATCTCCAAACCCTTTTGAAAGTCCTTTAGTGTGGTTGGCAATACATGAAGATGGAATAAGCGTACTGGAATACAACACTATGGTATGCCTTTCTAATATTGTTATCAATATTTTGTTAACTATTCTTAAAGATAAAGGTTATTTGCTTGTTCTTTCCATTCCATAGTTCCTCCTATTACTACTTGTCAACATGCTAATTACATTTCTAAATATAACTAGCAATTTCATCCTTTGATCTGCATGTGCAATATAGGAAGGTCATGACTGGTAAGAGCCTCCGTAATTCAAAGGACAGAAATTCAATAAATAAAATTAATGGGCTAGGGACAGCAAGATGAGGAGGAAAGTGTTAGATGATGATTGTTCTCTAGCAGGGAAATAAGGCATACACATACCAGGCCTGGTTTACACCTATCCATTTTAAAGCCCAATGGGCAAAATGCTAACAGGTCCACATTGGGCTGTTCGTACATATTAAAATGTGTTACCCAACACATGTAAAAACATATACAGTAGGTGCAAGTCAGACCTTACTTTTTTCTATTTATATATTTGAATTTACAACTTTTTTAAACATAACAAGCAAAACATAAAAAGGAACATAAAGTGAAGAAAGAAAGTATCAAAAGTATGATTACCACAATGTGCACATTGCCCTTGTTGATATGTATGAACAAAGAAGCAACTAGCATAGAGGGAGATGGTAGAAGAGGAGATGGTGACATAACATAATCCAACAAAGAAATTAGGCTTGACCCATCTGACTTGCTCTAGATTCTCTAGAAGAGTGTGATAGGTTTATTAAATGCCAAAGGTTTTAAACTTTGGGCGATGGCAAATCTGGTTCATGACAATTTACATGTGTCTTAGCACTTGTTTTCACTGCATCTTTTTTTCCCCATTGGACACAAGGGGAAAAAGATGCAGACCCAACTCAATCCCACTTTCTCAGTACAGTGACCATGGTGGTCACTATCATTGATGCTATCTATTGACTATCTATGGATTTCTCACTGGGGTACAGAAAAGCCAATACTTTTTCTCTATTTAAAAATATATAGAGCAGTAATGAGCCAAAAATCATGGGCTAACAGCAGGTGAAAGCACCCATGCCCGTCAGAAACATACTCTTATTTAACATTTAATTTCACATGTGTTATAGTGTTATGCTTTGCTTGCTTCAAATTCAATGTTTAAGCATTACTTAAATTGTTTCTATATGGAAAGGGTTCATTGTTATATCTGATGAGATGGAAAACTTCCTTTTAATTGTAGACATTTTTTTTAATATATAGTATAAAATATATAAATATAAAATAAATATAAGGGTTAGCCTGTGACTTTGTCCAAGTTTAAAATTTTTGGTCACTGCATATTTGATACCCCTGATGTATGCAGTGAAACCAGAATAAGTGATGGCAGAACAAAAAGAAGCCTGTACTACTGTGGAAGGCTGAAAGTAAGGTCGGAGTTCTGCTTTATTCTCTTTCTGATTACACATTATATACACTTTTCTAGGTGTTTGTTTGAAAGGGAAAGTAATATTACATATTAATGTAGATTGATTACAAGTTAGTTAGACTTTATTTAACCAAATGTACTCTAGATGTGTCGCTTATATGTCCCTCCTATATAAGTACATAATGGTTACCTGATAGTCACCCATTAAGTAAATGCTTTGCTTTTGTTGGAGTCTTTCAATGCAATTGTTGTTTGAATTAGAAAAGAAAATAATGTTTTGCCTTTTGTTTTGTTTTTTTTCCTTCCACCCACTCGTCGCTTTCTTAAGAGGTTGCTGTTGACATACACACACAGGAGTCTAATGACCTTCGGAGGTTATCGTGATGACTTTATGCTGGTGGTTAACACGCAGACAAAGGACAAGCCAACTGAAAAACTTCTGTTTGCTATGGCAAAAGTGCAGGTAGGTACATTAGCTGAAATACACGCTAGCAGAAGCACGGAGGTAGGCTTTTAGGAGTAAAGCACTCTTCTACGATCGGATATTAAAAGCATGAATTAAGCACCTGCGGCTTAAACAAAGGCATGTTTATTTTCTGTGCTGGAGGTTAGCAGAGGGAGAAAAAGCAATTATAAATTGTAAGACCAGGCGATGTAATTACAAAATGCTTGCTCTTTTGTTCGTCTAGTGGCCTCCCCGGGTTCTGGATTTTGCTGGAACAAATAAAATGTTGCAACCAAAGCGAGGGAAGCTTATTTTTTTTTCTATTGAACAGCCCAGATTACTACTATTAAAAAAAACAAGGGGAGAAGCACCTGAACGGTATTTTCTGTTTCCAGTATAAAGCTGGTGGACCAGCAGATGAGGGGTGAGGAACGTCACTTTTGCAAGAAGAACTTTTGTGGGTTTTTTAAAAAATGAATCTATGCTGAATAATTAACATAAATCTATGCGCTGTGATGGATTGATTATGTATTTGTTAAGATATGAAAAAAAATATGTTGTGCTGCTTACTTTAGACCCCCATACACCCCTCAGCCTTACCATACAATTTCTGTACAATCGACTTTTCTTCTAACAAAACCATGTAATATGAGGAGCTTTCTAACCTTTCCAATCACTATGTATTCTATCAGGGAGGACCTGGCACTACATAGCAGTGATTAGTGATGGCCGAACTGCTCGCAAGGCGGACAGTTCGGCCGTGAACAAGCATGTTCGCCCTCCTTCTCGCCGGCGGACAGTACGGGTGTTCGCCGGCGAGAAGGAGCCCTCTATTCTTCCTCTGGTGGGATCATTAGCAGCGAGATCCCGCCGCATGTGATGGATGTGACGTCAGCCAGGACTATGCATTCCAGGTGAAAATTTTCAACTAACATTCGCAATTAGAATTGGAGATGGCAATATTTGTGATCAACACTATAGCATATTTTACGTCGAAATTTTGCATTCCGATTTTTTGGACCACCATTAATAACTAGCAAGTTATACAGCCTGGGAGATCTTCAGGGAGGAGAGTACTGAGAGGAGGGAAAAGTTTCCAATCAGGAGTTGTACGGTTAAATCCCTATTTACTTTGATCACGCCACAAAATTCACATCTCATTAAACATCTTATAAAGACAAAGGGCAGCACTAGCTGTTTACTTTTAGTCTCTCTATCACTCTGTAAATGAAACTTAAGCTAGCCATACATGGGTCAACTTCGATTCCATCAATGTACTATGGTGCACATGCTCCATAGAACGATCACAAACAAAATGTGTAGAAAAACCATCAGATATTTGTACGATCGACTAAACTTTGCCAGTACGATATACTAACAAATCAATACTTTTTAGTGGATAGAATGGAAATATCGAACTGTGTATGGCCAACTTCAGTTGTGATCTTAATAGTCAGGGACAGAAGACAGTTAAGCTAGTCACACATGGTTTGATTTTAGCGTTCAATCGACATTTTTGCAATAAAAAAAGCGATCGATTGAACGTAAATCGATGTGCTGCCCACAGGGCCGGGCCGACACAGAGGCTGAAGAGGCTCCAGCCTCTGGGCGCTGCTCAGGGGGTTAAACTTCTGACAGCTCCATCTCATCCTGCACTTTCTTCTCAGTATTGCAGTTGACGAGATGGAGCCGTCCAGCTAAGCTCAGATCAGCTCTAAGCTGGCCGCTGTCACCCCTCTCGATGTCCCGCGTGGGACATTCAAATGCAAATTGGGCTGGGAGAGGGGCGCATTAGGGCAGCTCAGCCTCTGTTGTTGGTGGACCTTGTCCCGGCCCTGGCTGCCCACATAGTACAATCGACGTCAAATTGTCAATTGAATCGTGATCGGACAGGTTGGAAAATTTTGCTAGATTGTACAATCATCGAACTACATGCCTTGCAGCTTTTTTTTGGTCGAATCAATGATACTCGATTTGTGCGGCTACTTCCCTTTAACGTCCAATTGAAACTAAAATCATAGGATGAATTCAATCGACGATTGTGGATTACTTCGATTAACTTTTCAGTCGAAATTGAACAATAATCGTACTCCCCATGTGGTGTACATCGATTAAATTAAAATTGATTTTAAATTTTTTGGGTCAAAATATAAAATCTAATCTAACGTCGATTGAACGCTAAATTGAACCATGTGTGGCTAGATTTAGTTACTCTTAAGCTAGCCACACACGGTTCAATTTTGGTTCAATCGATTAGATCAAGGAATTCAATAGTCTAATCGAAAATCGATCTTAATTGCATCAACATACACCCCACATTGAGTTTGCGATTGTGGTAAGATTTTAATTCCAAAATATTACTAAAATCGTAGATTTTGGTATGGAAACAATTGAAGTTCAGATTGAAGTGGTCTATGTTCATTATATTGAATCTAATCGATCCAGGAGAAACACCACAAACATCCACGATTATAAAACGATTTTGGCACAATCGACGATGATTTTCCAACATGTCCGATAAAAATTCGATACATTTTTCTGCCTTCATCGAACAATTATCGTCGATCGTACCATGTGGGCATTTCTCGATTTTCGTTCAATCGATGAAAAAATTCATCTAATCGAGCATCGATTGAACCAAAATCGAACCGTGTGTGGCTAGCTTTAAGTATGTGCGAATTTCAGCTTCAGTTACGAAACTGTCCTGTTTTTTTGTTTGTTTGTTTTCAACCATTGTTATTTTTATTTTAGATTTTGGAGATAACGTTACTGATTGTCAGCTACATCAACACAATTCAGCAGCAGAAATTGGCTACTCACCACATGTCAGCTCCTGCCCTTCTCACCGCCCAACCAGAAGACCAGAAGGCCAAGCAAACTGGAAGCCAGCTACTCTTGGCAGGCAATAGACCAACTAAAGGCCCCACCTTGCTATAGCAATAATTTGTCAGAATATGCACCTATGTCACAATCCTTCAGGGGAAGCATGTTGCATGAATGACTTTCCTTTGTTTGTTTTTTTTAGGTTTCAAAAGCCACTTCTTGAAGTCTTGTAGCCAGGGTTCTCCAAAGCCAGTCATCAAAGGCCAAATATACCCGTAGTTTTATTATGTTTTGCAAAGTGTGTTTTATATAGAGACATAAAATTGATAGTAATAAAAAAAAATTAGATCTGTATGTAACCCTTAAAGACTAGAGTTGGGCAACTCATTTGCTTTATTATCTAGAAAATTGGTCAAATTATTAATTTATAGTGAATTTTTGATGAATACCGTATTTTTTGGACTATAAATTCGAGGGGGGGGGAATGTGCCTGGTCCGAATGCCTGACCACCCGTGGCCACTCATCTTGCCTCCCCGCCAGCTCTCCCGGCAATAAGATTAGATGGGCAGGTGAAGGAGCGACTAGATCTACCATCTGGTGGAGGAGCGACCAGATCTCTCATTGATATAAGCAATGCAGAGCTCTTTGTGGAAAGCTTCATTCACGCTGGCAGCTTCCTCACACACAGAGTTTAGAGGGGATACATGCAAGCAGCTTCCCCCCGATGCCCCCTCCCTCTTCCCAGGGTGTGAGGAAGATGACGATCTGCTGTGAAGTGTGTTCTCTAGTGCCACCATATTAAGTTGTGGCGGACGTTGGTACTGCAGTGTTTTTTCCCCCAATTGATTTGAACGCTTAAAATCTTTTTTTTTTCTGGTTTTCCTGCTCTAAAAACAGGGTGCGTCTTATGGTCAGGTGCGTCTTATAGTGCAAAAATATGGTATGTTGCTCCTTCTTATAATAACTTTTACAGTAAAACACCAGATCACAGGCCTGTACTGGCTTGTCCACACTTATACATTTTAGTTGTATTTGTACAGTTAACTGTATATAATAGTTAATATAAATATATATGGCTGCTCATTTAAAATAAAATAAAATATCTAATTAGCCCTTGCAATAAAGATTATACTTTCTTAATAATGAATCAATTTTGTAAATCAAATTATTAGGTACGCGTTGTAAATATGTGTTTAAGAAACTTATTAGTACAAATATAAAATAGACATGCTCTGATTTTTAATGCATTTACTGAATGCCTGGACATGCAACCACTTTTCATGGCCAATCAATTAAACTATGAACCATTCTGTACAAATTTGATTTTTATTACGTTCATAAAATAAACCAGAAGAAAACAGCCCTGAAAAGCATATTATAAACCTTGCCTGATACATGATTTTCTATAATTACTAGAAGCAATTACCAATGCATTACTGCTGTGTACATTTATTCAGATATTACCTGTCCTGATTCTGCAAAACCTGTAATAAAAAGTCATATGGATGTACTTAAAGCTAACGGTGAAAAAACATTAGCAAAACTGGTTATTATTATCTTTTCTCATACAACATCTAAATGATGATGGACCATTTACAGTACATGAAGGATAAAATCTGTTTAAATAAGTAATCATTTATACATGACAAAAAAAGAAAAAGTCTCCCACTACCTACAAGCAGATAACCGGCACCCCAAAATTCATAGCACAGACAAAATAACAAGTTTCCCCTGTATAAACAGAGGCTGGGGGACTTTAAAGGTTAGCTTGCTTGAACTAGCATAGAACAGATAGTGAACACACGTTTGTAGTAATAGATTCAAGATTTTTATCGTGTAGAAAATATATTGCTAATAGATAACAATTACAACACATGATAAGTATTCATGACAGTAGTAAAATATATGTACAACAATGCAGTAGCAGTGCTGCCACTGCGCATTCAGATGCTCCTAATTGTGCAGTGCCGTTTATCGATGACCCAGACATAGATGGACACCCTGCACTCTGTATTAATGAATTGCCATGGCAATTCACGCAAGCCAGCAATCCACAATGCCTACATGTTATAGATATGCTGAAACTTTGACATCAAGTGAGACTGCTGTCCTTGATTGGTCTCCATACTATTTGCATGCCTATGTAACTCATTGACTAATGTGTGCATGGTGATGCAATGCCATCATTAAATGTTGCAGGTGTGTCGTGTTACATGGACAGCCCAGTCAAAATGTATTGATTGCTTTTATTTGCACTCATCATATTAACAGGCTATTATAAAGCACAACAAATGTCCATATTTCCCCATTTGTAGATGAAATAAATAAATACATAAATAAATTACAAATTATCCTGTTTGGTTGAGTGACAAGCCTATAACAAAAGCTGATCATATACCTTTAGATCTCTCTGTCATATATCCTTTTAAGCCCCCCATACACCACATACAATTACCATGCAATTTCTGTACAACCAACTTTTCTTCTAAATTGAAAAATAAAAACTCCCTCACTGAAATATGTACAAAGCCAACATCCTAAAATTAATATAAGAACGAAAGAAGAGAACAGTTCCCCCTGTATTAAAGCAGGGGCATGGCTACTTTAGTGGCTTAAGGTGTGAGACAGGTCATACAGCTTTTTAGCTTAAATTATAATTTAATCAATGGAATGTCCGTTTGGTCCTAGCATACACATAACAACCAGAACATCTATTACAAGGGTGAACGACATACAAAAAAATACATAATATACAATGTAAGGTGCGAGTGCACCAGCTGCTGGCCACCAGCCTAAAATCTCAGATAATTAATGGGGAGATCCTAGTTCGCAGTGGGTTGATGATAACAAACCATCCGTTGGTGAGAGATGCCACCCCGACGTACGTTTCGTCGTTCAGACGACTTCCTCAGGGGGTAGAGTTATTATCGAACGGTTGCAATCTAGGTTCATGTATCTGAGAGTAGATTAAAATCAAATAGAAAGTGGGGGGTATCAGCCTGAAAGCCATCTAGAGACGGCCGCCGATTTAGCCTTGTAGCCTAGTGATGCGTAAAAATTGGTCAAGTAGTAAGAAATGCCAGGGCAGAAAAAACAACAGCCCACTGCGGTATTAGTTGGAGCGGGTAGGGCTTGGCGGCAATCCAGAGAGGACAGGTATGCAAGCTGCACCTTTTCTTCTACCAAAACCATGTAATATGAGGACCTTTCTACACCTTCCAATCACTATGTATTCTATCAGGGAGGTCACTATACTACATAATTGTTGGTAGGTCTGATGGAAATTGTATGGAGGAATCTAAAGGTGTAGGGGGGACTTTAGATCTCCCAACAACTATGTAGTGCCGGGGCCTCTGCGATTGAACACAGGTAGACTTGATGGTTTAGAAAGTCCCTCATATTACATGGTTTTGGTAAAACAGAAGGAGGTCTAATGGAAATCTGAAAGAGAAATCTAAAGGTGTATGGGTGCCCTAACACATTAGAGTACCCTATTGATATGGAAACTATATTTACAGGAATCTAAGTATCATAGATTTAAGGCAAATTCTATTTTATTTATATTTTAATTTCCTCAGTTATTCAGTTAAGCAACAACATTTCTCAATAAATATAATGCACATGATATAGACTAGAAGAATAATCATCCTGAGATATTTAACTATGTTTTGTAAATCTGAAAACATTCTCTGCTAAAATAAGTTCCAGTAGATTTTACTTTGTAATATCATGTTTTTTTGGTAATAATTTCCACAGTTAGGGTTTTTTTTTTCAGTTCACAAACATTGGAAAAAGTAAAATAAAGTCCAAAATCTGCTGTAAAATGAATTATTAATCGTGACCTTCATCAAAGTTTTGATACATATTGGAGTTTTCTTATTTATTTTACAGGAAAGTCATTTATGTGTTGATATGCCCAGGACAAAACATCTTTACATTGTGTAATTATAGTATTACAGTCGTTACTGACTACAGTATGTTGTATATCTCGAATAACAGTTGCACAAAGGAGCTCAGCGTTCTGGTATAGACGTATTCAATTCAAGAAAGAAAATAAAAAAACAATATATATTTTTAATATAAGATATTGGGGAAATTCAGCATCGTTTTGTTTGAACAATTTTAGTCTACTTCCTTGTTCCTGGAGAACATATTTTCCTTTTAGATTATTTAATAATGTTCTTAGTATTTATGATAAATCAACTGCTTTTTTGTAAATGAAATTTTAAATAAACAGATTTCAGAAAAAAAAGTGTGATGGTGTTTCCTCTTTAAATATACAATGTGACAGACTGGTCATCTGTCACTGTGTGAATGGACAGTTAGGAAGTGTCCTGGAAGGAGTCCAGGATATTATTCCCCAGCACCATTAGGTTGCTGAGAGTTTTTGTATTCCTTAAAGGGCTCCTGGACTCTGGGATAGGAGGGATGGAACTGGGTGGGCCTTCCTTTTCCACCATGTACACTGTAAGGGTTAACACCTGGGTTGCAGGTGATTGGAGCTGGGTGCGACTCCAATTAGCTCCATTGTGTTAGTTGTGCTGATTGAAGTTGAAGACACGGCTTCATACCAAGTAGGAGACAGGGGGCATACAGGGATTGTGGGGCCCAGGCCTGTGGCTACTAGGGCAGTTGATACAGGGGAGGACAAATGTTGGACGTTTGCCATTCCAGGAGGATTGGCATTTGCAAGTTAGTTTGTTTGGAAGTCTATTTACCCCTTCAAGGGTGAGTTTTGGACAATAAATACGGGCAGGAGCCCTAAAGAGACACTTTTATGGTGGATTTATCTGTTTGGGAGCACCCCTTTGAGCGGAACCCCCAAAACAGTTATTTTTTGTCTCAACTTTAATATATATCAGTTACAACTTGCTTTTTCAATGTTAGCCAATAAAGGGTAACACCAAACTCTCTGTAGTTATAGTTATGTTCTAAGAATGACTAGAGTATATATCTCTCCTGGGATCCAGAAACACAGGATATATTCTCCTAAATAAAAAAAGAATATATTGAAAGTAATTAAAATTGAGTTACACATTTCAGCAATCAGAATCACACAGCCTGGCCAAAAAAAGTGGCCACCCAAAAAAAAGGACACACATTGTAATATTTTGTTGAACCGCCTTTATCTTTGATGACGGCAGGCATTCGCTGTGGCATTGTTTCGATAAGGTTCTGCAATGTCACAAGATTTATTACCATCCAGTGTTGCATTCATTTTTCACCAAGATCTTGCATTGATGAGGGTAGAGTCTGACCGCTGCGCAAAGCCTTCTCCAGCTCATCCCACAGATTCTCAATGGGGTTAAGGTCTGGACTCTGTGGTGGCCAATCCATGTGTGACAATGATGTCTCTTGCTCCCTGAACCATTCTTTCACAATCCCAATTAATCCTGGCATTGTCATCTTGGAATATGCCCGTGCCATCAGGGAAGAAACAATCCATTGATGGAATAACCTGGTCATTCAGTATATTCAGGTAGACAGCTGACCTCAGTCTTGGAGAGCATACCATTGCTGAACATTCAGTAATTATCTAATAGGAGGCTTGAACCTATATGCTTGGTTAAATCCAGGTGGTGACTTTTTTGGCCACACAGACATTGTTTTCTCTACATACATACATACATATTTTCTGATATATAAGGTAAAATAGCAATAATACTTCAACCTTCCTAATGTTCAAGATGAGCCCAGCTTGTCAGGGGTTTGCTTAAAAAACAATCTCCCTATGAGCTGGGCTCCCATGAACGCTGCATATCCCCAGAATGCTGTGGCGATCTTCTCTCCAGCTGCAGCATTTTCGGTGTTCCGGCACTGCATCACAGTGACACGGAAGAGGAGGCGGGACAGAGCCATAGACCTCCAAATTAATTGAGGGTCTCCCAGCCCACGTCGCCAATGTTTACAGGATTGGGAGGAGGGAATATCAAGCAGTGTACTGTGTACACTGCTGCGATTGCCTGTGCCGTTACAGGTAGAATGCTAGAGAGGTTAAAATATTTTAATAGCTAATAGCTAATAAATTTTGTTCTACCAAAACCATGTAATATTAGGACCTTTCTAAACCTCCCAATCACTATGTATTCTATCAGGGAGGACCCAGCACTACATAGCAGTGATATATACCTTCCAATCACTATGTATTCTATCAGGGAGGACTCGGCACTACATAGCAGTGATATATACCTTCCAATCACTATGTATTCTATCAGGGAGGACCCGGCACTATAGCAGTGATATATACCTTCCAATCACTATGTATTCTATCAGGGAGGATCCGACACTACATAGCAGTGATATATACCTCCCAATCACTATGTATTCTATCAGGGAGGCCCCTATACTACACAGTTGTTGGTAGATCTAATGGAGATTGTATGGATCGATCTTAAGGTGTATGGGGGGCTTAACAAAGTTGAAAAATTCAGTCTTTCTTAAGCTAGCCACACATGGTTCAATTGACTGTACAATCAATGTAATTCGATCGAT
>CM070035.1:156374320-156403869 GCA_036250615.1 Ptychadena robeensis | reverse complement strand
TTATTAATATCAGAAGTTTCTGGCCTTACCCCCAGGCTCCAGTGTCTCCTCTATTTATAATCATATATATCACCCACATGGCCATGTCATGCCCCCTTCTCTATGACTAGTCCAATTATCAAATGTGGCTGATACTGATTTTCTGCCATGTGTTGCTCTCCCATCCTGACCTCTATGTCAACCATGTTCCTCCTCTATTCTCACAGTGATCATCTCTGGGACCTGGCAGTAGCAGAAGTGAAGAGGAAAGAACATTCTGAAGATGAGACGGAAGCGTCCGCCGACTCTGAGAGATCCGTCTTCTTCATCGGCAACAAGAACGGGGTGACGCGCAATTCCACAAACGTTCTGTTCCTCCAGTGTCCAGCTTATACAGACTTTGTGTTAAGTCACAGGATTAGGCTACACTTTTAGGTCTTTTAAAATAACTGCACTTTGAGCTTTAATTAACTGTTCTCCCTGTGTAAGTTATACGTTTTTCAACTCCCCCGAAATAAAGCAGAAAGTCTGCAGTTCAACTGTATCTCGGTTGTTTCATTTAAAATTACCAATTGTGGTCAGGTACAGAAAAAATAAGAAAAAAAAAGTTGTCTCTGTCCAAATATTTATGGACCTTACTTTATGTAGGCATAGTTTCACTTTGTAGGGTGTTTTCACATTTGTCGGGACCCCCTACGCTAAGCGCATTGCTTGGCAGGGATCCCGACGGATCACATACACTTAGCTGGCTGGCGAATGCTGTGTTCACACATTCGCTGTTGCAGTAGTTAATGCACTGGACTATGTTAACCCCTGCATCGGCAGAACGGCTCAGCGCTGTGAGAACAGAGCATCTGCCGAGCAAGTAAAGTGTATGTGCTCTGTGCACTTAGCGGAGGGGGTCCTGATGGATGTGGAAACATAGCCTTACTGTTATGGCCTTTATGACATATTAACCATGTGTGAATATAACTGATCTCCTGTTTTCATTTTAGGGAAAGACCACGATTATTCTTCGATGTATTGACAGGTAACGTTAAACATTGCTCAGTTATGGAGAAGGTGTTGTTATTTTCTTTTTCTTATTTCAGCCATTTTGTCCTCCCATTTTTTTAGTTTATTGAATTTCTGTTGTTTTATATGGCACCTTTCTATTTAAGGGAGCGACTACCGTGTTTCCCTGAAAATAAGACAGTGTCTTATATCAATTTTTTCCCTCAAAGATGCCCAAGTTTTTTTTTCAGGGGATGTTTTGTTTTTCCATGAAGAAGAATACGGCACTGGGGTATCAGGGTGGGGGGGGGGGGGTCACTTAAAATGACTGAGGGGGGAATCAAAAGGGCACAGAAGACTCAGAGGGGTGGATTACCATTTTAGTTACCCCTTCTGATCCTCCTGTGTCATTTTGATTGCCCCCTCTGATCCCCCCTGTCCAGAGTTACAGTACCGTATCTTCGGGGGTGTCTTATTTTCGGGAAAATGCTTTATATTTCAGAGTGAGGCAAAAATGAAAGGGTGCCTTATTTTCGGGGAAACAGGGTATGTAAATCACCCTATACTCTGCCTGCTACCTGTGGTCACAGTGGAGATACACAGTGATAAAAGTTCTTTTTTACAATCCAGACATCAATATAGTAATCCCCACTCGAAAGTAGCGGTCCAACTCCTTTATTGAAAAGTGTGACAAATTGATACACCAACTCCCCTAGAGGTCTCCTCTTCTCTTACGCATTTCACCCCTTGAATTGGGGCTTATTCGTAGAGCCACTGCTAAGTCCCATCTCAAGGGGTACATTGGAGTGCTGATTACTATACTGATGACCCAGCTGAGTGGATTTCTGCCCAGCTATGGTAGCATGGAGCTACATGCCATTAACCGAGAGTAGGGAGAGAACAGCCTGGGGGTGAATCTTCCTCCTGAGTTCTTCTCCGTCTCTGCCTGAGCTTGGCTGTAGGGGCAGAGGGGGTGCACAGAATGCATGATCACCTATGGCCAAATAGTCTTTTGATCGCAGGTGGTCATGCATTCGCCTCATGAGACACGAGCCCCTCATTTTTAGGGGCAGAAAGTTTGTCTTGTAAGGGTATTGCGGTATTCACATTGCTCATTAGCTGACATGTAAGATTCCATCTAAGGTACAGACAGGGTGTATACAGAAAAGGTAAATTAAAAGTTTATTATTTTATTAGGTAAATTAATACATTTTTAACTGTATGCAACAAGTCAACATGTCAGATATTTACTTTGACTTTTTTTTTAAGAGACGAAGCACCAAAACCAACCCTAGCATTAGAATACACCTTCGGCAGAAGAGCAAAGGGCCACAACACGGTAAATATTGTTACAGAAAATGTTGTTACAAACACTTATGATGAGCTGCCAATAACTCGACTTAAAGATCGATCGTTTTAAGTCGATTGACCGAAAATTGACCAAAAGTGATGGAAATCGATTTTACCTCCTGTGTGTTCTGGCTGAATTACCTCGGGTTGCATTTCTCAGCTGATAAAACTCACCCGAGATAACTGCAATAAAACCCACCTGTCCACCGAATTCCCCTGGCGATTCTGCGCATCGGCATACCCACCGATGCTTCTGTGCCCACACCGAGGATTTTCACATATGACACCAGAGGGTGTCAGGGGCGGAGGGTAGGTGGCGCCATTGATATCCATGTAATGGAGGAGGTGTCGCTTTTTCCGAGCACACCTCGTGTAGTGTGCTCTATCTTCCAGAGGGCAGAAATTTGCGGCTGCATGTAACGTGCTCCGCCTTGTCCGCCTGTGATGCGCTTTTAAAAAAAGCGTGCCTCGTGCGCAACACCCAGGAGGATAATAAAGCAGTGCAGAGCAGTGATTGGACAACTGATGGTTTTTCTAGATACTGCCTGACTCAGACCACATGCATCCTCATCCGTGTCTTCTGTACCAAAAATGTTATTTCTGTTGAACTTCCTGGGTAACATCAATTAAACAAAACAAAATAAATGTCATGGTTACAAAGGAAATACAATTCATTGTGTCAAAGTAGTTTACAATCAAGAAAATAAAATCTAGTAGTATAATTTGCTATGTAGTATAACCATCACCTTGAACAACTGATAATAACCTCTCGGGAACATTTTACTGGATAAGATAAGGATGGCAATTCTGACCCGGTATTCCAGATAAAAACTTTGCACTGCCCAGTATGTCTAACCAGGTTCACAAGTTTCAGTATTCTTATCTTTATTCAGTATCTGTGAGCAGAGTACTGTGAGCATCAGGCAATTAATGCTAGCCATACACTGATAGTCTTTTGCAGGATCAGCATTAAGGCCCCCATACACCTTACAATCTTTGCATACAATCTCTGTACAATCAAATTTTGTTCTACCAAAACCATGTAATATGAGGACCTTTCTAATCCTTCCAATCACTATGTATTCTATCAGGGAGGCCACTATACTACATAGTTGTTGGTAGATCTAATTGAGATTGTATGGATCGATCTTAAGGTGTATGGGGGGCTTTAAGCAGGGTACACACATGAAGATATGGGCCAGATCGATGGCAGCTTCGAGCACCGTGCACGCTCATGGCCATCTATCTGGCCCATATAATTGAATCTATATATATATATACGATTGTATATATATATACGACAGTTTAGGACCCTATTAGTTTGCATAGTAAACATACAGGAAAAACTTAACGCCACAGTAGACACTATTCCATTCAGTAGTCCTGTCTTTTTCCCTGTGTCCTACTAACACGTCTATTGAATATTAAGCAAGAACAAAAGGGTACCCAGCGTGACAAATAAAGCACCGGGTGTGCATTGCTTTACCAACAGGGAAATGGACTCTGTCCCCCCATTCACTAGAATGGGAGATGTCCTGCCTGTGGGAAAACAGATGCAGTGGAGACAAGTGCCTGTGGACAGGTGAAGGTCTGGCTCTCATTGAAGGTGCATACTTTAGATTTAAGGCCTTATTCTACAAATCCTCTAGGTCACAAACTAGAACTAGACTAGAACAAAACTTAAGATTGTTTTCTTCAGATCACCCCTACCTGTGAGAATGTAAGAAGACTAAAGCCCCCCATACACCTTAAGATCGATCCATACAATCCCCATTAGAGCTACCAACAACTGTGTAATATAGTGGCCTCCCTGATAGAATACATAGTGATTGTTAGGATTAGAAAGGTCCTCATATTACATGGTTTTGGTAGAACAAAATTTGATTGTACAGAAATTGTATGGAAAGATTGTAAGGTGTATGGGGGCCTTTAGTATGTCCCCTTACACACTTTCCACAATCCTCCGAGCCAATGCCTCTCACTCACTCTGTGGTGACCCCAGAGGGGATCCTTTTCAGATAGGTTTAGCATTAAAATATATTGTAATATATGACAGAAATGCAGACCTATGCCATAATTGTGTTGGGGTATATAGGAGAGGAGTATATGGTCCAATCCTTAAGGCCCCCTTGCCTGTGTCCAAGACTAACCAGCCCCCCCCCCCCAACTCCTACCCGCATACATGCATTTAAAGGAATTTTCAAAATTAAATTCCACCATCTCTAGAAAAAAATAGCAAAATGGTTAATCCTGATATACGTATATCTAATATACTTATTACACATTTACTGGTAAATAGAGATTGTACAATGGGACTGAAATGTCTATCACCATATTATAATTCTGGATGAGAGGACACTTCAAATATCATAAATTCCTCATTGTCATGTATCCAGGTATAGATAATTTTTAATGATCCTATGAAGAACTTTTAAATATGTTTTGTTTTCTGTTTAAGCCAAAAGACATTGCTCATTTTTGGGAACTCGGAGGAGGAATATCTCTTACGGATTTAATAAGCATACCCATCACCATTGAGAACATTCGGTAAGCGGTTATACAATACTTAAACAATAAATGTGTATTAAAGTGTTAGATAGGAGCGCTCCAATGTCTTCCAGTCCTTCTCAATATACTGTAGAGCATAAAGTCTTATCATAGATTACATTTAATAAACTAAACTTATTTCCTTTTTCCCCTCCCTATAGGACATTTTCCATAGTACTGGTTCTAGATCTGTCAAAGCCCAGCGAACTGTGGCACACAATAGATAAACTATTACCGATTACCAAGAGCCATGTCGATCAAATTATAGCTGATATTGGAAAGTCGAACTCCAAGGCAGCCAATCAGATTGTGCAGAATGTTTGGAGGAGTTTCCCAAATAACCATCCAGTATGTATTTATTACAGTTAAGACTTGTTGGCCTTAAATACAAATATACAGTACATAATACTATAAATATATATATATTGTGACCGGTGGTCAGCATGGTGAAAATGGTTCATGTGTGGGAGTGAATGGACCATTTGGTGGTGTCCTGGAAGGAGTCCAGGATATTATTGCCCAGCAACTATAGTGTGCGGAGTGTTTTGTTTTATTGTTTTCTTAAAGGGCTCCCAGATTCTGGGATGGAACTGGGTGGGCCTCCCTAATCCCCCAGGGTCCACTAAATGGTTAACAACTGTTTGCAGGTGAGTGGAGCCAGGTGTGTCTTCACATAAGGAGCTCAGACTATTGTGTCAGGGCTTCTGACAGAGTGGAGACAGCTTCAGACCTAGTAGGAGACCGTGGGCTTCTGAGGGTAGACAGGGGACACACAAGGGGCCTAGATTTTTGGCTACTGGAGCCAAGGAAACGGGGCTCCCAGAGTGTGTGAGACCCGGACCTGTTCCTGCTGTGAAGCTGGTCGTTTGCCAAGCCAGGAGGCTTGGAGTTTTTCTGTGACATTTGTTTCATTTGGATATTAACCCCTGCTAGGGTAACTTATGTTTTGGACTATGGATCAAATAAACGTGGGCAGGAGCTCTTAAGAGGATAACAATCTTGTGGATTGATGTTTTTGGAGCAACGTTTGAGCTGAACCCCCACAATATGTGTATATATATATATATATATATATATATATATATAATATGGCATTGCTTTTGTGTGTGTTTTGTAGATGGATACTAAGGACAAGAAAAGTTTTTTGACTTATAACCCATAGTATTGCAGTAACTATATTGTTGTTCTTCCATAAAAATTAACCTTTTTAAAGCCAAACATCAGTCCTGTCTTCAGTTTTGAACAGAGAATATGCTTTTCTCCTTTGCTGAAATAGCTTACTCTGATTGGCTGTAAATTGCAACTTTCTAGCAATATGCAATAAAAACTGCAACACCATATAAAAACAGATCATGGCTGAAGAACATCATGTAGCTCTTTCCTATGGGATACCGGTGTAATCAAATGAATTCAATGTTTAAGCATGCTTTTGTGTTCACTTTTTCCTGTTATTGTTTTTTTCTGAAGATGTGACCACCCATGGTTGAAAGACTCTTTGGTCATGGGTTGGCACACCTTCGCAATCACTTGGCTTAGCTGTCAGAGGTGGAAGCGGGAAAGCTGTTGGATGGCAAATCCACTTGCAGATTGTTTTTCTCTCTGCCTCTCCACCTCTCATAACTCAAGCTCTCCAGATGTATATAGAGCTGCATCTTATATTGAAGTGTGTCTTATAGATTGCATAATACAGTCATTGCAAGGACCTGGAACCACATTGCATTTCATGGTGTGCTGTTTTACCATATCCAACCTGTTGGCACCCTGTCCAGTAAAAGTACCCTACTGGCCATTATACTGGCCTCTTATTAGGAGCAATAACTGGCTAATAAGGGCTAAAGGTGCGCCTTACAACATCGTCATTAAAAGCTGCATGACAAAAGGATCAGTGTGTATGGATACAGGAATGGGAGTTATAAGCAATATTCTTGTAAGCTCTTATCTTCACCGTCTCTTTCAGTGAGGCAACTTATTACTTGGATGAGCAATTGGGAATCTTAAAAACGCAGAAACATATTCTAGATTTCTTGAATATCTTTTAAACCCAATCCTACAGTTGTATTGGCCGATTGTATTCCGTCACTTTCCATGACTTTTATTTATGTTTTACTCAAACAGGACAGAGAATTGATTGATCCATTTCCATTGCCTTTACTAATCATTGGAAGCAAATATGATATATTTCAGGTAAGTGTTGTGCTGTATTCTGTGATTCTCCAGTATTTTATGTCCGAGCATCACCAGCAAGGCTTCAATTGTAAAATAATAAACAGTAATATTATGGTGGCTGCACTAAGGGTAAGGCTCCACTTGGGCAGTTTGGGAGTGGATGTGGCATGTTTTTTTTTAGCCGAGGCCAAACTGCTCTGCACTGCACCGCGGATTGGCCACAGTTTTGCTACAGGTTTTAGTCAATTGACCGTCAATAGACCACCAATAAACCACGGGGAAACCAGACAGAAAAAACACATGCTTTCTGTGTTTTTTTCTGGCCTCCACAGTGGAGCCTTACCCTAAATGTCCCAGCGACCTGTGTACCTGATGAAGGTCAGGCCTTGCCTTGAATTTGGCACAGCTTTATTGAAAACCTGATTGTATTTGGTGAATATTCAATTTACTAGTAAGTGTAGTAGAGTGATAGAAAGCTAAGGGTCAATTTACACTGTCGTTGCCCCAGCTGCTGCATCCCAGGAATTTAATCTCAGGTAATTAAATCATTTTTACCAATAAATTTGTTCAAAATAATAGCAATGTAATTAGTGAGGTAATTGATTCTGTGATAACCAGGGCTTTTTTTCTGGGGGAATGCACTGGAACGCAGTTCCGCCACCTATTTTAAGCCTGGCCCTGAAATAAGGGCACCAGCTGCAGTGTGTCGTGGGTGGCCCGCCGGGGGGCCCCCATGTGTGTCGTTTAGTGGGGGGAAGTGTTGGCCATTCAGCAAGGGTTACGGGCGCGCCACGGGCGAGTGATTTTGTGCCTCCCCTCCCTTGCAATGTGCAGCAAGGGAGGGGCGGCACCTTCCCATTGTTTATGGGCGGTGGCCCTATGACGGGGCGTCCCCTTCCCCATCCATGCTGGAGAGATCTTTCTCTTCAGCGTGAACTGGGGGGTGGAGTTCTAGCCGTCCTAAAGGAAGGGGAGGCGGCGTGCCTGCCTGCGCTGGCAGGCGCACTTGCCCCCGTTCCCCCGAAGGGGAGCTATTATTGGAGCTGACACCCGACATAAAGGTGCGGTTTTAGGGGGCAGTCCTAAGGGTGGGTAGGGGTGTGGCCAGGGGACTGAGTTCCACTACCTTTTCTCTGAGAAAAAAAAAGCCCTGGTGATAACAGACGTGTCCGTTACAATCCTCCAGTGTTCAAGGTCAATTTATTTTAGAAAATGTTGTAAATCTTTAATTTTGACATTCCCTCGTTTCTGATTTTTTCACAGTCATCTGTTGAGTGTATTATAGTAAAGTGAGAAAAGCATCTTTTAATGTGTGGACATTTTTAAAATAGGGTTTTACACAGCCCCACCACCTTACATTTGGCACACATATATTTACCATATATCATTGAGTATAACCCAAGTTTTTCAGCCCCAAAAATTTGCTGAAAAATCACCCCTCTGCTTATGCTTAAGTCAGGGTCACACTTACATGTCCGGGTGTTCGCTGATCTATGTGAATGGTCTGATGTGTATTCAGTATTCTATCTGCAGCATTCCAGAGATCAGGTGGTGAAATGTAAACAAACGACACAGCAGCACCATCTAGTGGACTATTTGTTAATTTATACTAGAGATGGTGAAATTTCAGAAAACTCCACTTCTTATTCAAACATCAAAATAAGTTTCCATTCTATGTATTGGTCCCAATAATAATAAATTATTTTTATGTTTGAATCATACAAAGTACCTTGAAAACCCATCCTGTAATAAAAATAAACCTGTGTTTTCCTAACTTTTTTGAGGAAGTGGCACTAATTCACCTGTTTGATTCGTTCCATGGGGGCAATGGTGCTTTCCAGAGTATATACGGTAGATTATCATACTCTGTACCCAGGCCAACAAAGTTTATTGGGCCACTTTATTCATCTCTTACTTACTGGTATAAAATGATGTTTTACTTGAATGTGACTTTATTGGTGTAACTGCTAAATTGGATTATATCTTTATCTCTAATTTTAGGATTTTGAATCTGAAAAACGAAAAATGATTTGCAAAACTCTTCGGTTTATATCTCACTACTATGGGGCATCTCTCCTGGTTTGTATTTCAAATTTATTTACAGCTTTTCTATTTATGTTAGAAAGATTGCAGCCTCAATCATATGCCATATTGAATGCAGTGGCTGCACAAGAGATGTGGTGTCTGGAATAAGGAGAAGGCACTTTTAAAATGCGATGGCGCGACCATCCGCTACAAATTTTCTCCATCTGGCCAAGCAAGAGTTGTAAGAAGGAAGATCCCCAACCACGGCTAAAAATTCTAGTTTCCTTATTTTTGCGGACCATAACACGCACTATTTTTTCCCAAAAAGTGTGTCTTATGGTCCGAATGTGTGGTAAAATTATATTGTTTCGGGGTCTCATGCGCCCGCATGGGTTCATCCAGTCAGGTTCTTGATTAGCCATCCGGGACTATGTGATGCCGCACAGTGCCTTGAAAGGCAGGCAAGGAGCCCATCATAGCAGGAGAGACACTGTCCGGGAAGTACATACTTACATTATCGTTACATCTGCATCTGTGGAGCCTGGCTGTCAGCCATAGAAGTGACAGACTGCATTGTCCCCAAGGCAAAGTTTGGACACAGAGCGTGTGGAGGGGAGCATCTTTTCAACAAGGTGACAAAGGGCTGACGAGAAAGCTAAAGGGGCCAGATCTGGCCCCCATGCCTTAGTTTGCCCACCCCTGTACTAGAAACTTACAATAAAATAAGTAAATCACTGCTGTATCTGTTGCCCTCTTACACTATTATATGTCCTTTTTTTTAGTTCACAAGCAAGTCTGAAACCCATAAAGGACTCATGCGTATGTTTGTGAATCACTTGGCCTTTGGACAAGATAAAAGGTATAGCTGTAAGGTTCTAAAAAGGATTTCTAGAGTGTATAATACATGTGCGTAGTGTTTCTGTATTTTGCTTACTTGATATCTATTTGTTACTTAGCCAGGTGAATGTGAGAGTATACATTCAAATATTCCATATGAGCCAGTTACATCCAACAGATAGCATATAGAGCAGTGGTGGGCAAATTAGTTGATATGGAGGGCCACGGCATCACTAAAGGGCCGCACATAACATTTTCAATCTATACTGACTTGGATAATGGTTTTGTGTCATAGATATCATCAAAGGTTATGTCCATTATAGATCTCATCAAAGCCTTTGATGACATCTCTGGGGTACATAACCTCTAATTCAATGGTTCTATGCCCCTATTCTGAGGTTATATGCCACATACAATAATCCCCCGTTCGTTGGTGCAATAGAGGGAGCAGAGGCTCATCTTCTTAGACTGGTATATTCTTAGAGCAGGAAGCAGAGGAGAATTGAGGGACTTGCTCAGACGCTGTCTGGGTTGCTGATTGGCTTTCATGTGCTCAGCCAGAGTGAGTCCCTCTCTTCCTCTGTCCTCCCGAAGAAGATCCTGGGCAAGGACAGGTGAGTTCCTATGCCCTATGCATTAAAAGTAGGTTTCGGGGGCCGCAAGTGGAAGACCAAGGGGGTCGCCAAGGAATGCCCAAAGGGCTGCAGGTTGGGCACCTAGGATATAGAGTCTTCCATATATTCTGTGTAAAGTTTGAATAGAATGTATTCATTTTGATAACCTGCTGTGTCATAACATGAAACTATGACCCCCTTCAAATTGAGCAGTTTTTCCAACCGTTATTCAGCAGCTTAACCTCCTTGTTGGGATTGGGTGCAATCGCCCGCTCTCCGTGAGCCTGCAGTGTTTCTGCATAGCTGCAGCCTGTAACGCCCAGGAGTTTCCCATGCACATCTTGATACCCATGCGATTGACGAACGATCTATAGCAGTGTGATGACGCAATGGATCTCCAAATTGCGGCACACCACTTTACATGATTGTTTACCAGGCGACACTTTGGATGGGGGCCCTGATCCCTATGCAAATTAATAGCGATCAAACGGATTTATCAATATTTTGGTTCCCTGTTCGATCAAGATTTTTTCGAGCGGGATCGATCGAACAATGGTTTTCTCCTTCACCAAACGATCGTGGCAAACGTGCACATCGATCGACCGTTCAGGAATCAAACAAAAAATCTACCCGTTTATGGGTACCTGAACTCCAATGGCCAAACAGCTCACTCTTACCTTCTCCTAACAATTAACAGAAGAAAAACTCTAAGACTTCTTGTATAGGTTGGCCAACATCCCAAAATCATATATAAGAACACAGTAGATACCAACCATCTGTCCTTCTAGTGTATCCTGTAAAAAATTCCCCCTATTTCCATAGAGGCATGGGGACTTTAGTGGCCAAAATCACCATGCAATTGATATGGGTCAAGCAATTAGTCATACCAGATTATATATAAAAGTAGAAAGTATCATCATTCAATAGTCCAAGAAAAGTCCAAAATAAATAGTCCTCAAGGACCAAGAATCATGGTAGCGCTCCTTAACAGAGTCCAGAAACAGAGGAAGTTCCTCAGGATACTGTGTCCTAATCCTAACAATGTCAGCAGCTTTATGTGACTCTGCTGTGACCCATGAGGATGAATAGCTCCATAATTCCTGCAGCTACAGATGAATAGACAATTGACATTCCATTGCCTTGTCACACGTCGACTTTCTGCCACTCGTCCCCCTTCTAAATATTACTTGTCTCTGCTGTTTTATTTGATTTGATTTTTTCAGCAAACTTGTGTCAGTTGATCACAACAAGCCACTGGTTATCCCAGCAGGAACGGATTCCTTCGGTCAGATTGGTGAGTTGATTTAACCCTTTCACCTTTCTTTATGAACTACATATAATCTACTCGGCTAAATCGCTCCTGGTTCTTAGGTTCCCCCCCTGCGTCTGATAGCGACCTGAGACAAGTTCATGTGCGCACTCCCATAGAGTTATGGAAGAAGATTTACGAAAGACATTTTCCTCCCAAGGTAAATTGCATTTGCTGAGCATGAGAATATTTATTTGTAACACGCACAATAAATTTGCATATCTGGTCTGTGATTGTTATAGCTTCAGAAAAGTCTGTAACCTTATCAGAAATGATGATGATTAGTTTTATTGCAGTTTTATAGTTTGATGCAGCAGTGTCATTTTGACACGTTACATCAGTTCAAGGTTATACACACTTCGAGCCAAACAAAAACATTGCTAAATAGTGGTTACATACTGTTAAAAATCTCTCGGGTTATCTGCGTAAAAAATTACAATCAAATGGGTAACCATATTATTAGAATTCAAAAACACAATATATACTCTATTATAGTTCATTTTGTAATTAGTAGTGTCATTAATACCTGACTTGTAAAAGATTTTGGTTGGTGTATACATATTATTCTTAACATAACACCAACATATTACGCAGCGCTGTACATTAAATTAGAGTGAAGATGCAACACATAATAACACACAGGTACAGGATATGACACAGGAGGGGTTGAGGACCCTGCCCGATCTGGCTTACAATCTAATAGGTTGGGGAACAGAGTATACAATAGGTGGGGGGACTGGCAGGGTGCTGATGTTAGGAATGAGAAGATTCGGCCAGGGCAAAATTAGGAGCAAGTCTAATGGGGCGAGAGAGAAGGTTCCAGAGAGTAGGAGCGGCCCTAGAGAAGTCTTGAAGCTGCGCTTGTAATGATGTTATGAGTGGGGATGTCAAAAGTAGGTCACTGGAGGAGCAGAGGGGGTGGTTAGAGGTGTATTTATGTACCAGGTCGGAAATGTAAGTGGCAAAGGGGGTGTGGAGTGATTTTAAAGCAAGCAACAGCTACACTTTGCAAAATGCCTTGATTGTATCCATAGTCTAGGGCAGTGATGGCGAACCTATGGCAAGCGTGCCAGAGGTGGCACTCGAAACCATCTCTGTGGGGCACGCAAGCTGTTAGCCAGCACAGGAAAGAACTGCAGCCTTTTGGCTCTCAGTGCAGTCAGTCCTCTCTCTCGATTGCACACAGTGCCCCATACCCTCTCCTATTGTATCATATACGTAGGTAAAGTGTGTTAACAAGTTGTGTGTGTGTGTGTAATTCAGGGTTTATCACCATGCCAGCAATTTAAGGTAAATTATTGGGTCAGTTTGTGCACTCTGTTTCTAAAAGGTTTGCCAACACTGGTCTAGAGGTATACCTTCCTAACAGAACAGAATCTAACATAATTCCAAAACACACACTGTTAACATTAGATGGTACCCTGATATTGACACCAGGGACCCCCCTTGATTTAACTATACTCCCTTCTAAATAAGTGCTAATAAATAAGCTAAAACTGGTGTCTCCTTTTTCCCATAGAAAACAGATGATATAAAAAAAATAAAGGACCCAGCGAAAGATCCACAGTATGCAGAAAGAGATGTTGATGCTATGAGGGCCCAAAAGGATCAGGTATGTGTCAGTGTAACCTTGCTTGGATTGCCAGGAGAGGTAACTATCGGTCAGCTGTGGTTATCTACATCGCTAGGCACAGGACTGGAAACAACTGTTTCAGAGGTGATGCAGTGTTATCATTCACAGATAAACTGTGTAATAGTTTACATACCAGTACGAACCTGTGCCTCAGATCCTCTTCTGATAGTGTTTGTAAGGAAGACATGATTAGAAGTAAAGCTGGCCATACACCTCTAGATCTCTCTGTTAGATATCCTTTAGATCTACCAAAACTATGTAGTGTCCGGTCCTCTGTGATTGAACACAGGTAGACTTGATTGCTTAGAAAGTTACATGGTCATATTACATGGTTTTGGTAAAATAAAAGGAGATCTAAAGGAAATCTGACAGAGAAATCTAAAGGTGTATGGGGACCCTAAAGCAGGGTACAGACGTGGAGATATGGGTCAAATCGATGGCCATTTCAAGTGCCGTGCGTGCTCACAGGCATCTATCTGACCCATATAATCTGCCCCTTTAGCTGTTTTCGAGCGGGACAAATCAATCCCGCTCGAAAACAGCCTTATCGGACATGACCGTTAATACAGCGATGTCCGATGCTTTGCCTGGATCTCCAGGCAAAAGCTCGGCTGAGGAGGAGGAGCCGGGGAGAGGCAGTTCTGCTCTCCCCGCCCCCTCCGATATCTGACGGCAGCGTGATTATGTCATCACGCTGCTGCAGGGTACCTTGGACGGCTCCAATATCGAGCCGTCTGTAACCTGCTTAAGAGTTACATAAAATATATATGTATATACTGTTGTTCCTAAATACTTCCACTATATAGTAAAACCATTTAGATGACAGTTTCTAGCAGGGATCACATTACACCATTAAATGTAAAGCTGGCATCACTACATTTGCATTCACTCTGCTTTTATAGTATGTGAACAGTTTTGCTCATAAGTTGATACGCCCTAAATTTATGATTTCATATCCATTTTGCAGAGAATATGAATAATAACACAAAATCCTTCCTTTCAGTCATGGTTAGTGGTTGGCTGAAGCCATTTATTGTCGAACAACTGTGTTTAGTCTTTTACAATTCTAACAGACTGTAGCATCTCTCATCCTGTGATGCACTGATGTTATGGGGAAAGCAATAGAATTGTTAAAGGATCTGTGGGTAAAGGTAGTTGAACTCTATAAAATGTATATAAGAACATGTCAAAAGAATTCAAAATGCCAATTTGCAGTGTTCAATTTTGATTGAAAAGTGGAAAATGAGGGGTTCTGTTGAAATGAGACCATGGTCAGGTAGACCTACACTATCACTACAACCACCAGAAATATGATTTGGGAAGCAAGGAAAACCCCACAGAATTTTAGGTGAAATACAGGACTGTCTGATCTGCTTACAAAATGGCAAACATCACAGAGACAAGTCTTAAACATTCAAGTTGTTTGCAGCAATTAGACTTTTTAGCCACACACATAAACGCTACATTTGGAGAGGAGTCAACGAGGCCTATACTGAAAGGTACACAATTCCTACTGTGAAGCATTGTGGTGTGGTGCTTGTGTATGGGATGTGTGAGCAATATTAAAAAAATAAAGAAACATTTTAAGAAATCATACAACACACATGGTAAATCGCTGTTCCTATAAGGCTTTTTCTCACCAGAACATGCACATACACTGGAATGGTTTACTAATAGATTTGTTGTGCTAGTTTCAAGCAGATGTTAGGCTGACAAAAAATATTAAACATAAATTAACTTTATTTAACACAGTGTTGTTTGATCCGTTGGGACCCCCTACGCTAAGCACAGTGCTTGGCAGGGGTCCCAACGGATCACATACACATACCTGTCCGGAGGATTTTCTGTTCTCTAGGCGCTGTAATCTAGGTACAGTGTATGTGTGAAACCAGCTATTAAGGGGAATTTCTTAATTTTTTTAACAAATATTATTCTTATTGGTCTAGTGCAGTGGTGGGCAACTGAGTTGATATGGAGGGCCACAAGTGCAGCCCTCGGCATCTCTAAAGGGCCGCACATAACAGTTACAAACTATACTGACTTGTATTAACATTTTACATCAGGTTAAGCTAGAATACATTATTTTTAAATAACAAAACTTGTTTTAAATGATACTTCAAGCATTCGGTAACACTGTAGTGCGGTAATGCACATTTTGTGTCCTATATATCTTGAAAAGTTTTGTGCCTCATAGATATCATCAAAGCCTTTGATTATATGGATGGGGCATATAACCTTTGATGCAGACAGGTGAGTTCCTGTGCATTAAAAGCTAAGTTTCAGGGGCCGCAAGTGGAGGACTGAGGAGGGCCACTGAAGAACGCCCAAAGGGCTGCATGTGGCCAGCGGGCCGCAGCTTGGGCACCTGGGGTCTAAGGGCATGTCTCCACAGCATTGGTTGATCCGTCAAGCACTGCACTTAACGTAGGTGTTCCGACGCATAAACCAACGCTGTCGAGACATGCCCTTAGACCAATAAGAATATTTGTTTGTTAGAAAAAATAAAGAAATTCCCCTTAATAGCTTGTTTCATCATTTCACTGATAACAGCCTCACAGTTAACTTTTGGTTTTTACTTATCAGTAAGTTTGCGTTTGTCCTGTGTAACAGATAAGTTTGTGCTTATATTATACAGTGCTACAATTTATTGTAAAGTCTTTATCTGGTGATGGTAATATTTTAGGGTCAATAACCTACAGTTACTTCTTCAGGCATATTTCTTTTAAGTCTTCTCAACACAATTTCTACAGAGTATAAGTCCACCTGATTACTAAACACATATTGCTTCATAATCCGATCAGTATGCACCGGATCACTCTGTTTACCATACACAAGGAAAATGCACACCATCTCCCTATGCTTATACATTGTTTAAGAATCAAAATTAAAGCAACATGACAGTCTTCATTCTTGGGCAGTTGTACAAACTTCCTTTCCTTTATTGCAATACTACAACTACTCTGATTTCACTGCAAAATGTTATCAAGTTAATCCCCCATTACCTGGCTGGAGGAGGTCCATATCATCCTGTCTCCAGCCCACCCCTTTGGATTTCAGTTCTTTCAGTCATGGAGGCTTAAGCTGGGCATACAATTGAACGGGAATCAATGGGCACATCAATTCCCGTTAGATGTGGACCAGCACACCCGGTGTTGCTCTCACTGGCTCGGAGCTGCAGCCAGGAGACACAGCTCACCCGACTCCCCTCTCACAGGACACAGAGCGGGAGCTGATTGCAGCTTGTAGGCTGTGTCCTATGAGAGGAGAAGTCAGCCGCAGCACTTCTGCCCGCGGTCTCCATCCAAAGCAATAGACATCGACCGTGGTTTACGGTCATGTCCGATATCCATGTTTTTGAGTGGGATTCATGGGTCCTGCTCAAAAACAGGGATGCCCTATGCGCATGTCGCTCGAAGCACCCATCGATCTAGCCCATATCTACACGTGTATGGGCACCTTTAACCCCACATATCCCAAAACCTAGTCTGGTCTGCAGAGCTCTTAGCTCAATTCCCTCTGTCCCCAGTTAAGCAGTGGTCTGTATTAGGTGTTCAATATAATGCTGAGCCCAAATCATTATTATGCAGGACAAGATTTTAAATTAAACTTTAATAGTAAACACTGCATGACCAGGGAATCTGGTTAAAAAAACACATAAGAAAAGATCTACAATAAACTTGATGTACTGGTGATTTATAGAAAAAGCATTTAAACCTCTTTCCCTGGATTGGATGTGTGTGCATATTCTGTCTATGATCACATAGATCAATAGACTGGTTCTATGATCAGACCATTAAAGCACTCTATTTCCAAAAAGTGCAAAAGAGGAGCCCAGCTCATTTTGTATGGTCACAAACTTTACTTAAAGTAATGTACATGTATGGGAAGTGTTCTGCTTTATCACTGATAATTTATAAAATGGTTAAATAGGAATACATGTCTTCGACCCAATTTTTTTGCACTATGGGACCATAAGACGCACCTGATGTTTTAGATAAACAAATTAAAAAAAAATAATAAAGAGTCGTAGACACAGCCATTCACATAAAAGTGAATATACAGAATGTTCCAGCAAAGTAGCTGGGGTGGGCCATGCAGTATTCGCTCTATATTCCACCAACCAAGCCAACATCTTATTTCCAGCAGAATGTGCAGGGCGGACACTTCTTCATGTGTCTATACACTAGCAGTTCCAGTTCTCTGAACACACTGACCAACTAGAGAGACACATTTTGCAATCTGACATTAACTTACCCATGAGCACTTGCATACATATGGGAGGAGAGATGAGTCTGTGTCACATTTGTATTGCAATGCGGAATGGGAATGTAAATACACAACCCATGCTATCTAAATAACCTCAATTCACCTAGATGGTTGGTCAGTGTAGTGTAGTGTTCAGAGAATGGGTACTGCTAGTGCTAATCTCGCTTTTGGCAGAGGTCTTTTGTCTTGGCTATTGCAGAGCTATTGCTCCCAGGATGTTTGGGACATATTTGGACCATAAAAGTGGGTTTACACGTGTAGATTTTTTTGTTCGTTCAACTGCCGGTTAGATTTTTTGATAGATTTTTTTTGTCGAACATCAATCGTCCATTTATCAAATGTAACATTAGATTTTTTTGTTTGTTCATCCCGATATCGAATGAAAATACATTCAGAATTACTACGACCAATAAAAATTTACCAACATGTTCGATGACCTTTTGAACGATTTTTTGTTCGAGATCGAACAAAATTTATCCATCGAACAAATTGGCCATTCTAGATTTTTGTTCAATCAACCAAAAAATTGTTCGTTCTTCATTGATCAAATGAAAATATCTACACGTGTAAACCGACCTTAAGACCCACAGACATTTTTCTATTAATTTTAAGTGCGTCTTATAGGCTGCAAAATAAAGCCTTGTTGATCGAAAAGAAGTTGAATTCCGGTGTGGTGACTGTGACCCCCCAAGTTTACACTGCATATGATGTGGGCCAGATCGATGGCCGTGAGGGCTCACGGCGCTCTTATCGCCCATCGATCTGGCCTATATCTACACGTGTGTTCCCATCTATAGTGTGGGATTTATTCCTAACCGAAAAAGTAGTTGTGTGAAGTGAAGTGCTCATTTTTATTCCTTAGATAGCAGGATAAGGATAATTGCGCTGATGGAAGGTCACAGCCGCCCTTTGCTCAGACATGGCTCTGGTTGTAGACATCTCTAAGAATTTGGCACTCTTTGCCTTCTATTATTAGGTGTCCTGCTGACGTGTCACTCTACATATCAGTACTGTAAAGGTTTTATCAGTTACTGTACATTTCAGGCATGCACTTCTGAGTTTTACTTTTTGTAATAACCTTTAGTAACCTTTTCACGATTATTTACCAGCAACATGTGTATATTTTAGGTCTCCAAACTTTACAGGACAGGCTTTTTAAATGTTATATACAATGTGTGACATCCAGGGTATACATTTTATTCTTTGAAAATATCTTGTGTTATTTCTAAAGCCGGCCATAGACGTTGTGTTTCTTCTTCGATCTGACGGCAGATCGACGTACATGGGAATCGGCCGCGCCCCCTTTGTGTGGCGGCATCCAAAGTAAAGCAATCCATCTAATGATTTCGGATCCAAATTTAGGGCTTGAGTATTAGATTTGTGGCTGATTTAGCTGCCGATCGATCACCATGGGCACGCACGGCAGTCAATCTGCAGAGAAATTGGTCACAAAGCGAACCATCTATGGCCACCTTAACAAGTTTGGATAAGTTGGATTAGAAAATTTAAAACCCTCCCCCCGGGGGTCTGATTCATTCCGGTTTCCTGTGCCAAAAGTGGTACAAAAAATATAACCACCCTTGCGGTCCACTAAGATCCAGATTTCTATACCAAAAGAAGTACATAGGGTAATTAACTAGTAAAGTCATATGGAATATTCAAAATTAAATTCCATCATCTCTAGAAAAAAAAGCTGAATGTCCACAAGATGACGCTGCCGCCTACGTTTGTTTACACTTCACCAGCTCCAGTCCAGCTTAGGATTACTCATTACATTTCTTTTTCCTGGGTTTCTTTAATCAAATTCTATATAATTGGAGGAACTTTCTAATTGATTAGTATCCAATCAGAGACCCCTGCACTTCATAGTTGTTGGTAGATCTATGAACGTTGTACAAAGAGATTGAAAGGCATTTGGAGGACTTTAAGCTGGCCACACACAGGTAAATATTTAGTTAGATTCCAGATTGACCAATTGCCGTGTGCAAATGCAGCCACCCTTTCTTTGAGTGGGATCTATCCTGCTCTTAATGTTGATCCAACAGGGATCCAACATGTTGGTAAATCCTTGTTTAATCGCTTTGGATAGGGACACGGGTCCCCTTTCATACTAGCAAATGGGAATTGATTGCACAAAGTGGTGGGCATCGTTTCGACAAATGATAAACGGACAATTGTTCTGTGACTCTTACGTCACCACATCCCGAACGGGTATGGACCCGTGTGTGGCCAGCTTTAATTATAGTAGCACAACTGATTAGAGCAACGTGCTGAGAAGCATGTTTACCCACTGCAAATCAATACTTGTGTATAAGGATAAAGTCCTGTCTCTTCAAATTACTGCAAGCACGTTATAAGGCTTAATTTACATGGGTGCTTTCCAGGCTGCTGTCAGTAAAATGTGACTCTCCATAAGTTGGTCAGTGTGTTCTGAGAATGAGTACTGCTAGTGCAAAGACACATGTTAAGGTGGGTTTACACATGTCGATTTTTTTCTTCAATCAACTGCCAATTCGATTTTTTGTTCGATATAGTTGTTGAACATTGTTCGTTCATTTATGGAATGTAACATTAGATTTCTTTGTTCGTCCATCACCGATATCGAATGAAAATACATTCGAAATTACAACAGATAAAAATTTACCAACATGTTCGATAACCTTTGAAATGATTTTTTGTTCGAACAAGTTGGCCATTCTAGATTTTTGCTCAATCAACCAAAAAATCATTCGCCCTTCATTGATCAAAGGAAAAAATCTACACGTGTAAACCCACCTTTAAAGTTTCATCTCTGCACACTGTGCTGGAACTAAAGGTCCCCACTAGTGATGGCCGAACTTCGGCCATGTCCGCCCGCGGATCGGACTTTAAAAAAATTCGCAAGCAGATTCAAATTTCCCATCTCTAGGCGGGGAATTTAAATCTGAAAAAACGGATGTGACGTCAGTGACATCACATCCGGCACCTGGAACGTCACTACCCGGTCTTCAGTGAAAAGATTCTTCCTGCAGTGGGATCTCACTGCTCCTAATCCCACCAGAGGAAGAATAGAGGGATCCTTCTCGCCGGCGAACAGGGCGGGTTGAACACCTGTACTGTCCGCTACTGAGGAGGGCGAACATGCATGTTTGCGCCCAAACTGTCCGCCTTGCAGGCAGTTCAGCCATCACTAGTCCCCACACACGTATCGAGTGGGGGGCGACAGATGAGCTGTGGAGAGCAGCGTGAGGACGTCATCACGCTGCTCTCCATCGCTTCCAGCATCAGTGGGCACCCTGTGTGTGCCGGCCATTAGTTCGAACAAGGACACCGGTCCCAATTGAAACTAATGGCATTGGCCAGCAATTAACAGACATGTCTGCTCTCTGAAACCAAAAAACAAACTCGGACATATGTGGGGGCAAAAGGGTGGGGCTTTTTGGGCACGTTAATGTCTTAATAAAATTGAAATGTTTTAATATTTAGTAAATTTTTGAACATTGACCATAAATTAAATATGTTTTAAAAACAAATGAACAGCATCATACATAGTAATCACAATCAGTCATAATGTTAGCAGAAGACATTTATATCACCCTAGTTCTACAGGTCAGGTTCGCCACTTCACCACCATTACACCACCTTGGTGGGGAAGTGTGATTTCTACTTAGTCCAACAGGGGTTTTTTTGGGAGGTCAAAACAGGTTCTGTGAATCTCGACGCGTTTCTCCCCTATCTGGGGCTTCCTCAGGAGATCACACTATCAGGACTTAGTTCTAGGGAAAAATCACAACCATTTTAGTGATCTATATCCTTAAATTCATATAAAACATAGAATCAAAGGATAAAAACAAAACACAAAATCAAATATTTAGACAGGGGTGGAAAATCCATCCAAGACCACGCGTCCAACCGACATCCATATATGGGGGGATGGGTGGGTGCATAATCCATCAGACTCCTTACACGGGAGTGATTACAGTTTCAGGATAGGATTAGTTATAGAGTGAAATACTGAGAAACCATGGTACTCACGTTAGATTGGTTATGTTAGTGCAGGCTCAGCAAAATGAAGGATAATTGGGGGAAGGGAAGGGAGGGGGCCATAAAAAGCCCACATACTAAAAACCACATTCTCTGCTCAATTTTGCAACATATCAAAAATTATTTAGGCAGTGCGTCTCCATCTGAACATACCTCTGTTAGCTTTCACTGTGTGTGGCCGTTACTCCAAAATCCCAGGGACGTTTGTATGGGCTGATCTTGCCCTTACCGCAAGGTGCTTTATAAGTGATCCCCCATCCCCACTTCTGGGAGGGAAGGGGAGCCCCTCCCATCCTTCACAGCTGTGAAAGGCTGGCACGTCCCCAGACAGCCTCCAGCCTTCCAGCCACTCTGCTGGCGTGGGATGCATGGCGTCCACCCAGGGAGATGGGGGACCCCTCTATGACCACAGCAAGGCTGGAGGCTGTCTGGGGACGTGCCAGCCTTTCACAGCTGGCGGCACAATCGGCTGCTGCTCATTAGGTGTTTGGGGACTCCCTCCTAGTATTGACCCTTTGGCTTAGCTGAAAGAGGTAGGAAAAAATTCAACCTCCTGAGATGCAGAGCTGTTGCTCCTAGGATGTTTGTCTTCTAACCCCAGTGGGTATAAACCAGCATTTAAATCATTGGGTGAGGGACACACTGCAAGGTTTAATTTAAAAAAATATTACAGGTTCAGGTTTTACCCTTGCTGAGACACTTGGTACACAAATACAACAGGCTCAGTTAGACTTTCATACATGTGAAAGACATCTGATTACTTTAAGTTATTATCAGATGTGTGTTTTTGAAACCACCATTGGTTGAAGTAGGGAGTGCTTACTTTTTATTACATTACATTATTTTTACTTTATTACATTGCTGTTCAGGAGTTAGGCCCGAACTCCACTATGTTTTTGGCAGGTTTTTGATACGCTAGTGTTTATTTGCCCATTAAATATAATAATAAAAAAACGCAGTGGAGTCCTAGCATTACACAAATTCTCTCTTTCCAACTATACATATTCCTCTCTCCTGATCGTATTGTATTTTGTAATAAAAAGACAAACAATCTGAATCTTTCTCTTTTTTTTTTCACGAAGGAACTTGAACAATACAAAAGAAACTCTGACAAGTCCTGGAAGTCGATGTCACTTGGATCTCACACATGAGAGCTATAGATTTGTGTATTTATAAGATAACTGTCTATTTTAAATTGATGCATCTTTGTAAGACTGTTGGTTTGCTGCATATATGTGCAATAAATTCTTCTGTATAAGTCATGTTCTTTACATGTGTTTCACTTTAAGCCCCAGTGGCACTTATATTGAGGGAACTATTTTTCCTAAAAGTCTGAGAAACTAATTTGGAGAAAAAGTTCACATAGAAAGTATTTTGTTGTGCACAGAGAGCTGATGTAACTTCTCTTTATACAAGCTCATTTTTATCTCTGTAAAGGGAATTTCCTTCAATTTAGATCAATATCATATGCGACTATTAAGAAATAAGTTGAAATCTGATTTTTATGAACCCAAAGTTCACAAAAGCTTTAATTAGTATGAAATACATATGTTGAAATACATTATGTTTTTGTTTGTTTAAGCGTTGCTCATAGGTTGCTGTTTTAGGGAATAGCCGCTTTGAAATCGATTAATTTATTCTCTCATAGTGTGTTACATATATAAGTGGATCTTGGAGTTGTAAAGATCTGATAACTTACCCTCCTGGGCGTTACAGGCTTTTTATGGCACGAAAAGCCATTGCCTGGGCAATCCCGACACTGGGCCGGAAAGGCTCTGTGTGGCTGCAGAAATGCTGCAGGCTCACGGAGAGCCAACGGTTGCCCCCGATCCCGGCACAGGTGCAGTTTGATTTACCATCAAACAGCGCTTGTACTGGCTTCGGGCGTAACACCCAGGAGGTTATTCAGTTAGGCCATGTCTCAACTCCACTTTGAGTCTGGACCATTTAAATCAATGGCCACGTTTGGCGTGCGTTTGACGTGTGTCAAAAAGACAAGCACTAAATGCGCTAATGGAGTCTAAGCCTTATTGACTCATATAAGAAATGCAGGACTTTTGACTTGTTGTAAGTCGACGACTTACTTGACCAGGGGTGGGCTGACTTTTTAACTTGTGGGTCACAATGGGTTTTTAAATGAGACACACGCTCTGTTTTCAACATGGAGTTCTGCATTGTCATCACGTTAACACATCCTTTGAAGGTTTTGCTATGCAGATTAATAGTGTATATTGCGATGTGGGGGTAACAGTGCGCTCTGTGGCAGAGTGGACACATGCCCTTAAACACACACTTGACATATCATTTCCTCATGTTCTATGTATTGTGTGTTTTTAAAGTTTGTTCTGTTTATAAATACTTGTGTATGCTTTTGTATTCTAAATGTCTATGTACACGTTTTACTAATCACTAGTATTTCCATTTTACGTCTGGTCCAGACGTAGCCACAACATTGCCTGCGCAGTGATGAGTCTGTGTTACACATCGCGCCAGTGCAGAGGCCTGAACGTACTCGACTATTTTAACCTCCTAGGTGCACTGCTGAGGTCCAGAATTTTGTCGTACCAAATTCACCATAGAACAATTTTTCTTTATGTCGTAGGCCTGTAACTTCCAACTTCCCAAAATATGTGCATTACAAGGGTCCAATAGACAATCCTGAGACTATAATAATGTTTGAAACAAACAATTATGTAAAATAAAAAAATAAAACTTTAATGAAACAAACCACAAAATTAGGACACAAAACTATGCTGCTATGTACTAAATATAACCAAAATAAAAGTGTCTTGGTGCCCCAATTTCCTATTGCACTTAACCCTCAACCTGGGTGTAAAAATCAACCCAGGAAGAAAGGGTTACTGCAAAGGGCACATCTGGGGCATCAGGGACTTTATTCTGGCGATATTTAGTACATAGGGGGGAGTTTGAAGCAGTTTTTCTACATAGAAAACTGCTTTCCATACTATTTACTGTTTTCGAACTTTCCCGCCCGCCAACTCCACCGGTGACCGTCATCACGTCACTCCGGAGCGTGGGGGATGACGACACAGAGGTTCCGAGGAACAATTCGCATCGGGGACACGGGGAACAAGCGGTATACGCTCTCATCCAAGATGCCCCGGCTTTGTAACTGGGGACGGCCGCACCTACGTCCAGTGCGATAGCCGCATTGCGCGCTGGAACGTAGGTGCTGCCGTCCCATAACGCTAGGGCGTTAAGCCCTGGCTCGGCACCGTAAAGACAGATCCTCTGCCGAGCAGTAAGTATCTGTTACGTCGGGACCCCTGCTAAGCGTATAGGGGTCCCGACGTAAAGTTAACAAGCCCTTGCTCACTTATGTGTGTAGTTTAAAGATGGATAGTTCAATAATATTAAAAATAAATAGAAGCTCTTTTTTCCTTATGTCTTTATGTAAAACAATGAAGGTTACAGGTCATTGCTTGTTTTGGGACGACCCTCATCCTTCACCAATGTTGGACCTCTCCATGTATTTACCCACCCACACTACAACAACCCTTTTCAACATGGAATCCTTGGTCCATTGTTTACATTGCAAGACCACAAAGTCCATGATATGGTAGCTTCAGTCTTTCTTGACTCTTTAATTTAAATTTTCACACAGTTAACAGTATCAATCAAAGTTTGTAAATAGCATAAAGGTACAAGAAAATACATACATAAAAAATAAAATTTAAGACTGATGAGCTCATAGCGTTGGTCTTTCACAAGCAACTGCAACGTTAATTGTGACAAATCATTTCCACTTCACCGACCATCACAGCCACCGGACTCCTGGACTGGAGTCTTATCTGGCGCATCAGAATGTCCTCTTAACTTAAAACTTATGACCGCAGGCAATGATTACACAGGATAAAGGCATAAAGCATCAGAAAGGTCGAAGGTGAATCTTGAGATGGCTCCCGGGTACGTGCTTTCAATTAAGTCATTGCCTTTAGTGGAATGGACATTGTGATGTGGGTCCCCGTTGAGTTGCTTAAACCCACCTGTAAATGTAAGAAGATAAAGTTATGATCCTCAGATGGTATTGGAAGCATGTGTTATGTGACATGATGGTGGGTGTATTTGACAAAAATTTAGAAAACTGATTTTCATGTTTTGGCATGACAGAAGGTTTTTTTCCAAAGCTAGAACTCCATATGGCAATTAGAATGTATTACTGGTTTCATCAAGCAAAATGAATCTGGTGGTGTTATACAGACCCCAACCAAAAGGCAATTCATAAGCCTTCAAGGGTTCCAACACCCATTCAATGGTCCCCACGCTTAAAGCGGACCTACCCACCAGAAATCTATGTTTTCATGAATGGCCTGACTAGAAGTGCCAATAATAGGGAGGAATGCAGTGAAAAAAAACTTACCTGTAAATGACCAATTTAATAAGATAATCACCCACAGCTCTTCTCACTTCCTGGCAATTTTAGGCAGAAATAGGCAACACGTCACAGAAAGCTTGGAAATTCCCATAGAAGATCACTGACGCCCCAGTGCAACCCAGCGTTGCCCCCATTTCATGTGTGGCCTTCAGCTGTTTTGTGTTTTTTTTTTTTACTGTCTGCTTCCCCCCTATAATTGGCACTTCTAGTGCCATAATAAAAACAGATTTTCTGGTGGTAGGTCCACTTTAAGGCCCCCACGACGATCACACGATGGAGTTGTTTACAGCAACATTGGCGGGCAACTCTTTGTGTGGTGGCCAGTATTTCAATGGGGATGCCAGTCCCCATTGAACTAACGCATCGGCCAGAGATTATCGGTTTATGTGTTGTCCTGGCCGACCGTGACCTTCTCTGTCCCCCCCCAGTGGACACCCCCCAGAGCTCAGCATGCTCTGTTGTGGTGTGTCGGCCTTTAGTCAACAATGTAGACTTTCTAAATAATATTACGTAAATCACCCAATCTCAAGTCTTGCTTGGTGACCAGCTCAAGAGTTTGAACTAAATAATATGATGAGGCAGCACAGAACGGAATGTGGGTATTTTGCAAATATCGCAAATGTTTCATCCTAATATTTCGCAACAATTTAAGAATCGTCTCCTTAATTATTTCTTTTTTTTTGTGGTGAAAAGAAATTTTCTTATACTGATAATATACGGTAAGTGAGTTATTGTAGGAGAAAGCCTGTAACAAATATGCATACTTAAAGCGGGACCTATCACCGAAATTTATAATTTCATGAATGCACTAGAAGTGCCCATAATAGGGAGGAATGTTTAAAAAAAAAACACCTGTAAGGAGTATATTTTAGAGTTTTATATCTCTCACAGCCTCTCCTCTCTTGCTTGTCTGTGCCGCAGCGCCCCCGAAACTAACCGCTGAGATAGACGGTAAATCTCTAATCACGGCGCTTCATTAACCTCCCTAGCGATTGAGACGAACCCTTTTCGTTCCAATTGACATGGTCCTCTCAACCGCCGGGGCGAGACCCTATGCCTCCCCGGAAGCTGCAGCGATTGTCCTTCATCGCTGCAGCATTTCCGGGTTGGCGTCCACCGTCCACAAAGAAAAGGTCAGCGTCAACGCGTGACGGACTGGAAGGGGCGGGGGGGGGCGCGCCATAGACCAATATGTTAATGAGGATCGCCGGCTTTCTCTCACGCGCAGCTGTTGTCAGTAATGACCACAGCTGCGAGTACGGAGCATCCATCGTCCTGCGGGAAGCCGCGGAAACGACAGGCAGTGGGTACTCTGATATCGGTGCGGTGCGCTAGGAAGGTTAAACTGAATGGAATGTGCTTTCCCAAAGAAAACCATTATAGACGCCCCCAGTGGCTGATATTGGCAATATTTTTGCGATCGACACTATCACATGAAAGCTAATAACTTATTACCTTCATTGCGCAGATCGGCACTTGTACATGCACATATTGGGAACACAATCCACTGTAGTTCCGGGTACAGATGTAAAAAATCTAGAATATTTGCGATTACGAAGACATAGCACTATATTCAAGATCTTTACAAACTCTCCAAGTGACGATATTCGCAATAAGGATTCAAGATTCCAATATTTGCAATCAACACTAATAAATAAGGCAAAAGGCTGTTTATTGCTACCATACATAATGTTCATTGAACCTTAAATAAATGGACCCCATTTACAGTAATAAAACTGTATAAACATATGCTTACTATAGTGATAATCCATGTTCTTATGCCAGCACGTTACTGTTATTCAAATCTACCGGTATATTAATTTAAAAGACATTATCATAACTTACCACAAGTAAAATTCAGGTCATAGAATTCATTGACTACCAATAATTCACAGCAATACCTCTGGTACGTAATGTAGCTTAATAGTTGGAAAATCCGAGGCATTTCTTGTAAGCTCCTGTATAAAAACACCCAGTACAAAAAAAGGGTCAACTTCCTTTAAACACACTGCAAGATATAAAGACGTTCCTGGGATGTTTTCAATGATTTACATAGAGCAGGTGGTCAGTGTTCATTATAGACTGAAGTTAAAGTTTTTTTTTCTAGTTTTTTATTCCTAGAACGGAAGGTACTCATATAACCCCATTACATCATAAATCCCAAAAAATAAGGGAAAAATCTGCACTTAAGGACAGTGGGTAGGGTCATGCATATTATTTATTTACGCCCCATCAGCTAAATGCATATCCAGAACCGTTGGTGTACAGTGCAATTATATCCTTATGGTACAGAGCCATTTATTCCAAACTGCATACAGATGTTTCAGGCTCATTGGCCATCATCAGTGCAGTGCATGGAAACCATGGCTCTATGGAGCAGGGCTTGGGAGCCAAGAGTTAAGAGTTCTATTTTTGTTAATGCACCATTGACCTGGTGTCCCCTCCCTGTTTCTGTGACACCTGAACAAAAACCTGAGAGTCTTTATTAACCGTTAAAAATAACTTTTAATATGGACACAGGTTTACAAACCTTCTGGATATGGGGTGAGATAACTTTTCCTCTTGTGAGACACAATGGGTTCTTAAACTTGACACATGGGCTGGCCAAGAGCAGGTGGATGGAGGGTTTGTGTGAACTAATATAGTTTGCCCATGTCTGTTCTAGATGCTGCTGTATTGTGCTATGACAGTTGTAGTTCTGGCTAGTTCTAGCTGTCATTTTGACAGCTGTAAACATCAAGTATTTTGGAAACAAACAACAATCTTTGGCTTTTGATGATGACTTCATTTTAGACAATCCTGATGCCATTCGTTTTTTTTCAAACAAACGGCCGGCACACAAGGGTTGAGCGATGGAGAGCAGTGTGATGACGTCATTGCGCTGTCAGACCCCACTCGCTACGTGTGTGGGGGCCTTTAGATGGATAAAACTGCATTTCTAAAATAGAATAAAATTTAACATGCTCTAATAAGTGATGAGCGACTAGGCAATATTCGAATTCGCGTAATTTTGCGAATATCCGCCATAATATTCTATTCCATATTCGTAATCTCGAATATCCGCACTTGTGGACATGAACTGCGATCTAAAAATCGCAATTGTGATCAAATATGCGCAATGCATGCAAATCAATGGAGCTCGGTTATTCGACTGGGAGAATATCCGTCATAACCATTTTAAAAAATCGCATCGCAATCCATTGCAATGAATGGGATCACAATAATCACAATAAATCGCAATTGCATCGGATATTCGATGATGTATTCGCGAATATTCAGAAAATGGCGATATTCGAGCTAAATACAGGGAGTGCAGAATTATTAGGCAAGTGGTATTTTTGAGGAATAATTTTTTTATTATTATTGAACAACAACCATGTTCTCAATGAACCCAAAAAACTCATTAATATC
>CM070035.1:156332883-156366418 GCA_036250615.1 Ptychadena robeensis | reverse complement strand
ATTCGTGGTTCCACCGATTTTTTTTTTTTATTCGATATTTGCGTCGGTTGTACAAAAATCTAAGAAAAATCGAATTACCTTCGATAAATGGATGAACGAAATCCGATAAAAAAATTGTTGAAGTTGAATGAAACAAAAATCTTGACGTGTAAACCCACCTTAAGTCTTTTAATTTGGCCCTCTGTCACCTTGGTATCACCCTCAGACCTGGCTTACCTCAGTCCCTGCAATAAGTAAAGATAACACCTAGAGGAGAATTGTTTGGATTGTTTCCTAGAGGCCATAGTTTCCCAGCAATATAATGTTTAAGCTTCTCTATTAAAAGCTTCTATTTTTAAATTTTTTACCTTATTTTCTTTTTAAAATCTCCTGTCCTAGCTACGTGGACTTAGGATGCCGGACAGCTCTTGGTCCGGCCCCTATGTCACATTTAAAAACCCATTGTGACCCACAAATCAAAAAGTTTGGCCAACCCTGGTCTAGCCTTAAGAAAAGCTGCAGAATCCCTATAAAAGGCTATATCAACAACCAACAAGCTATTTCAAAGGAGAAGGTTGTCCAAATGAAGGTCTATTCTGAACGTTGTTCAACATTCTCAGGAACACACCCTACTCACCCTAGATGATGCCCCAGTAGGGGCGAAACACATCAGAGATTTCCTCACAACACCAGGCGCTGCAGAGAAAGCGCCTTTTTACCTGTCTTCCAATCTAGTGGTATCAGGGTCTCGTGTGACATTCATGAACGACTATATATATGTGTTGATGTTATTGTGATCTATATTAATCTTTTTTTTCCTTTTGAACATACAATAAAAGTGATTTTTTAGCTTTATCTTTGTTGGTAATTTTGGGTCTAATTAAAGCCACTCTGATTTCCAGGAACTAGCTCACCACTAGATCCTTTAGATACAACTGACTCTGCTGCACCAAAGATTAACCTTCTGCTGTGGAATCTCTTATTTCAACCTATTGAACATGTAAAAATGTCGTCAATATGCTGCAGCCATAGCCTATGTTGGTCATGCAGACCTTTTGGACCTGTAGCTAAGAGTAATGTTAAATGGCAAATGTTCTTTGTAAAATGTAAAAGGATAATATTTCTTACCAAAAAAATCAAATGGGTTGGAATGTTCCGGACACTCATATCCACATTCGTCAAAAAACGTGATCATTTCTTGGGGGTTACCACAGAAAACAAGCTCTCCACAAGTCATGATAGCAATCTTATCAAAAAGCTGTTCAAATACAAATAGAAAAGAGGAGATAAGATATTTTTTTCATTAAATTTTTTAATATATGCATTTGAAGAAGATAATAAAAAAACGCTGCATGTGTGTGTTTGTTTACCAGCGTATGGTAAATGTAAATCATAAAAGTCCACTTTAGGTATGTACATACATTCAACGTTGTTTTATAAAAAAGTAATCTAAATGGAAAAATCATAGATTCTACTTTGATATTTAATCTTTATGGCAGTTGTTTTTTTTTAGACCATATGCCATAATCCAACATGAAAGGAAGTACTTAACCCGATGTGTTGGAATTTCCAATACGGCGTTTCTCCGAAAATAAGTCTTTTTTTTTTTTGCTCCCAAAGATGCCCTACGTCTTATTTTTCAGGGGATGTCTTATTTTTCCAAGAAGAAGAATACGGCACTGGGCACAGGGTGGGGGATCATTCAAAATTATACAGGGGATCAGAGGGGGGAATCAAAATGGCACCGGAGACTCAGAGGGGGAATTACCATTTAACTGTGTCATTTTGATTGCCCCCTCTGATCCCCCCCCCCCCAGTACCATATCTTTGGGGGTGCCTTATTTTCGGGGGGAAGCCTTATATTTCAGCATGAGGCATAAATGTAAGGGTGCCTTATTTTCAGAGGATGCCTTATTTTCGGGGAAACAAGGTAGGTTTCTGTAAGTAGCCTGCAGTAGGGGAACATGTTGGGTCAATCCTACAACCCCACTCTTTATATATAACTTACAAATTGTCTGACTTCTACTTTATGTGTATATTAAGCTACTTGTTTTCCTTTTATGCCAGAGACAAATGATGGAATTTGACTCGCTCAGATGATGTTAAGCTGCAATGTTGGTCTAAGAATATGATACTTAGATTTGCTTTAAAGAGTAAAGAAGTTTTGGTCTCAGAAAATTTCTGCTCAAAAATCAAATCTGACAGTCCTCAGCAAACACCCACCCACCAAAGTTAAAGCTCATATTATCAAGCGGAGCACTAAATAACAGTAGACCCTATCTATACAAACTTCCTGTGGTCTTCCCTTCTCCTGATGGGGTCTGTCCTTAATTTCCTAACAATGGATGACCAAATGTGATGACTGGTCTTCCGTTTTTCAGGAAGATATTGGTAATATGGAAAGTAAAGCGACTCGAGAACAAGTTAAGGGTTCTATCTTAATGGGGACAATCCTGTGCACAGCACCCAAGAAACATCAAAGCCTCTTTCTTCATCAACCTTAGGTCTCACTTTCATCAGGGGTGTTCACTTTCACCATAACCAAGTTAACTCTTTACATATTTAATAAATTGTAATTTTTTTATAATAAGGTTGTATTGCCAACATCCTGAAACAATGTATACTATAGATAAGAAAAGAAATCTCTCTGATTACGGTAAAACAACTCTGGTCACTCCTGGGCGGGGCTCATGGGCAGGGGGTTCTTATGAGGGCTGGTCCCCACAGGCGAAGTGGGCAGCTGCTTCCATTAATTTCAATGGGGTTGACCCCACTTGCGCGAGCCGCGGCCAGCTGCTAGCGGCTGCATTGATATGTAGTTAGCAAGGGTCTCCCATGGCCAGCTTCACCAGTGGGGACAAGCCCTTAGGGACTCTGTTCGGACCCCCCCCCCCCAGGAAAGCATCTCCATTGGTGCTGTTGAGTCTCCTCTACTCCTTCTCTCTACCCGGACAGCTGCATGGATAGGCGGGCCCACTGTGGGGGAGACATCTGGGTATTGTAAAAAATTTCCGATATCCAGATGATGCCGCTCTGGTTACCCATACCTAAAAACACCACTGGCTGTGAAAGTCACCAAGTATTTTCTATGGTAAACATTTATACTTTTGTGTTGCCACATAAAAAGAGAACAAATAGAAGAAATTAGCTTCAGTTTAACATTTGTTGCTCTGGAGAAACTTTATGTAAATGATTACCAAAAAAGAAAAGAGAAAAACTATATTATTATGATTATTATTAAGCAGACAAAGTAAAGAATAGTTGTTTGCCATGTGATTTGGCGTTTCCTCTCTAGCACTTTCACACTGCATGGTAATATTAGGGTGTAGAGCAGAACGGGGAAATCAAATGTTGTTTACTTACTCTGAACAGTTCTGATCGAGGCTGGTGAATGGAAATAATCACTATCCTGTCCTTCCGAGCCAGCTCAGAAAGCAGTAACACGATATGATTTGCCGTCATTGCATCCAAACCGGTAGTTGGCTCATCGAGTAAAATGATTTCTATGAGAGACAGGGGAGTTAGTGACTGAAATAAAGGGAGCGTGGCAGATGGAACGCACTCGTTATATTGTATATAATTTTGTGTGATTACATTAAATGCCATAATTAGCATAATGGTAAAAATACTATGGCAGACAATGAATGGTGGTTTTCATTTACTGGCTATCTGCGTCATGGCCATGATACATTTTTAAGCGTGTTTTTTTTTTAAATATGCTTGTATATTCCAACTTGAAGTTTACAAAGTCCAGAGACTGGTTCCTCTCCAATAATACTTTTCTATCATACAGCACCGGTGACCTTCACTTATTTATAGGGGTATTATATAATCTACACCACTTCCTTGTTCTGCAGAACCTTTAAAGTCCCTTCACACTAGCCGCGTTTGTATTGCAGTACCGCAATGCAGCGCGACTACTGTTAACACATGTTACGCAGGTTTTCATAGGAGCTTTCACACTAATGTAATGCCGGGCAGTATGAGTGGGTGCTCTACCACGACCAGGTTCTTTTGGATGCTCATGTACCCCCGTCTTAACTGGCTTCACACAATATGTGTTCCTCATGCATTCCATATACGATTGTCCACTCTTTTACATAGGGGATATTTACAAGGTTTATTAGCAGGGCAGGTTATTTACAGGCATTCTCCATCACCCAAGGTAGGGATTGGACATACAGCTTAATGCCTGGCATACACATGCCGATAAGCGGCCGATTTTTCACCTGACCGACGGGCGTGCGCACTCGAGCCGTCGGTCAGCGGAAAAATTGGCTGCTTATCGGCATGTGCCCACATGAGGCGACAGATCTCTGTCGCCCCACAGTTTGGCCGGCCAGAGAACGGACATGTCAGATAATCTCTGGCCGATGGAAGCCGATGCCTTTAACTTCCGGCGTCTCCTTTGAAGCTAATGGCCGGCACACAAAGGGTGCCGGCCGACTAGTGCAGCCCCATAATGCATCAGGATGCAAACGTGATGACGTCATCACGTTTGCATTCCGGAGCTCATCTGAGCTGGTCTGCCTGCACCCGTCGGGGTGTGTATGGCAGGCATAAGGGACTACAGTTCCGAACAAATGCCTTACCAGCCTGCTGAGAGTGACCTGAGGTTGCCGCAGCTCTCACCAAAATGTGGTCTGTCCTGGAGGGGAGGCTTGATCCTGATGTAGGCCTCAACTCAGCTCCGGAGACTAACAGCAATCCACACAGGATGCAGAAAACACAGAATATGTTCTGTAGAACACCATTAAATAGACTAAGGCCAAGAAGTGGCCAGTATAAGTAACTGGGCAGAAACAAAATAGATACATTGAGAACTGGGAGGGCTTTAGCTGGGCCCTGTGTGACAACAACATTTTTACAGACATTAACCATGGCATGGCTAGACCAATGTATTTACACATTTACACAGTGAATTTCCACTTCACTACACTAATGCACAGTCCCATGCTATACTGCAAACACCTCGCTGCATGCAGTTTTGCAGGTGCAGGGCAAGCATCTCCTGTACTTGTGTATGATACTGCAAAACTTGGGTTTTACGTTAGAAATGGATATGGTAGCATTACCGCTAGCATGTCTGTTACCGGCCAAAAATCACACCACAGCCACAACAGCTGTAGTGTGAATGGATCTTGCCAGGCCGCAGCAATATCAGACAAAGAATGCGATGGGGGTCATATGCCTCGTTGTAAAAGGTTGTAAGTAGAACTCCTGACTGTTTTGGGGTTGATTAATCAAAACAGAGTTTCTGTATCATATCTGATGAAGTAGCATTTTTAAAAGTTATTAATAGCAACAATCATATTTGTTCAATTTATCAGTGATGCTGTAGTTGCTGTTGGTCACTTGTTGTAGGTTTTGCATTGGTCTTTGGGAAACTGATGATGCAGATCAACAAAAAATTTAAGTTACGTAACCTGAATTTATATGAATGGGCAAAATACAGGGTTGGGTTATACTGTGAGATACAATGATGAGCGGGCAGCAATATCTGTTCCAGCAAATTACTTGTTAGTAGAAAAATAATGAGGACGAGAGCCTGTTAAATACAACAATGTCGATCTTTATATTTTGATAGAAAATGGTATAATATATATGCAATCCGCAGTCAGGCTTGAAGCAGCAAAACAGGTGTAGGTAGGGTAGTTCACTAGCAGTAGTAACGGATAGGAAGCTAGCAGAAGAGTAGTCAAGAACAAGCTGAGGTCAGATGCAGATGAGTGAGATAAGCAATTGAGCAAGCAGAAGAGTGATCCGTTAACACAAAGCCAAGGGTCGGTACACGGATGATGATATTAAGGGCTCAAAAGGAATCAGGAGCAAGATATTGCCTGGAGCACAATAATCTGGTATTGAGGAAGAGGCAGGGCATGGCTTTTATAGGAAGTCCATGGGAGGGGCCAAGGGTTCAACAAGAATAGGGTACCACATTCCCTAGTCCAGGGGATTTAACCAGCTGCGTAATCAGACTTTCAGACAGCTCAGCAGACAGAGCTGCAGCCAGACACCAAAGCATCCCTGGGTTTGAATCCTGACAATATAATGGTACTCACGGGGGTCCTGTATTAATTGGGCTGCTATGGATACCCGACGTCTTTCTCCACTGGAAATGCCATTGAAAACCCGTCCTCCTATGACCGTGTCTGCAGAGTGAGTGAGACTGAGTTCCGCCATGACAGAATCCACCTAAAACATAGAGGAATGAGAACTTAAACATCTGATATAATACCGGACATTGCAGTTAGAGTACAGATGGAATTCATATTAGATTTTTAAGTCAATTGTACTGAAATAGTTTCCTGTACGCCTGGAACGATCAACCAAATGTGATGGAAACAGAACATAAAATCGATTGATAGGACATGACAGTAAATATTAGTCTATCGGTTTTCTAGGTATTTGGATCAGTTTGCATGCAATAGTATTATCGGGATTCGACCGTTTTTAAATCAATCACACTGTTTGGTGTTACAATTGATTGATGTCAGACTGGCGGTATTTTATTGATATTTTAATTGCAGAAAACGATTGAATTGTGCAAAAGTGGACCCATCTATGGCTAGCTTTATACACACACACACATATATATATTTTTTACAATGTCATTTACATCATAGCAATGTTATCACCACTCCCTTCCTCATAGATATGCCACTGTGCCATCTGTCATTCCCCACACTGACCTTTGACTGGCTATTGTCACTATGATAAGGGAGTCAGTGGATCCCCATTGGTCGCCTGTGGAGTTCCATAGATTTATCAGAGTAATATATCTGCACATATGTTGAGAAGCTTAATTGTGTATAGAAATACCATCAAGGATTGTTTCTTTCAAGCAAATAGAAGGCTTTATAAATGATAGAAAGTTCAATGATTTAAAGCAACACCATAAAAGAACTTCGGGCACTATCTGAACTCATAAAAATTATTATATGTGCCGTCTTTAATTCATGATTTTAATTTATTTGGATCAAGCTATTCTCATTGAATGGTTGGAGGTCACTCACAAGGTGCAGAGGACCTAAGATGAAAAGCAGGCACATCGCCCATTATGCTTTAAAAAAATTGTATATGTTGGGAATCGATTGATCCCGCTCGAAGAAAAGGTGGCAGCAATCGATCCAAGCACAATCAATCACCGCAAACGTGCACTATTATTATTATTATTATTAACATTTATTTATATTGCGCCAGCATATTACGCAGCGCTGTACAATACATTTGAGTGGAGATACAACACAGTATAACACACAGGTACAGGTAATGACACAGGAGGAGGAGAGGACCCTGCCCGGACGGGCTTACAATCTAATAGGTTTGGGGAACAAGGTATACAATAGGTGGGGGGGACTAGCATGGTGGTGATGTTAGGAAGAAGATGGGTAGGAGAGGCTGAAGAGTGTATGGCCACCTTTAGAAGGAGACCACAGAAATGTTGGTCTTGTAAATTTGCTGAATGATGTTTGAATAAAAGTTTTAAAAACTGATCTGCAAATCTGCAGACTAATGTCATTTTGGTGTGAGTGAAACAATGTCATTTTGTTTTGTGGGTGTATACATATTAAGAACATACTGGGCTTAATACATTTGTAAACCCTAATTTCACCTAAGGGTGCAGATCTTTATATATAAATCTGTAAAAGCGAATTTGTTCCAGACCAACACAAGCCAATGGCATCTTGTTCTCATCAATAAATAATTGCAAATACCCTAACATTGAAGTACCAGACACTATACCTGTCAGTACACTATTAGGGTAACTGAAACTAACCTTCTGCTTGATGGCATTTTTGGAGTGTTTCTGAAGTGCCAGTAGTGCTGTGTAGGTCAAAGTTTCTCGAATGGTCAGGTAAGCAAGTAAGCTGTCATGCTGTAAAAAAAAATAAAAAATATAAATTGATTACATATTGTTTTTTAAATATATAAATATTTTGTACAGTCTGGTTTTGGTTCTGGTTTGGCTCTGGTTGAGGCGCCCTGGGCTTCATGATAACTAGTTTTTTTTTAAGTAGACATCAAGAAGCCCCGGGGCGCCTCAACCAGAGCCTTTTTCTTCTTCTTTTGGGTACCAAGCAACCAAAACCAATCTGCAAGAGAAATGTGAGGAAAAAAGACTTGGGCACCCACAAAGGTCACCTGAGCGCCACCACAAGACTTCCCCATCTACTGAGTAATCAAATTTCCCTTACATGCTCCACTATAACAGGTGATTGTCGGCAATAGACAGATCATATATGTTCGAGATTGCTGACAACCCCAAGAGTAAAGCCCCCCATACACCTTACAATCTTTCTATACAATTTCTGTACAATCAAATTTTGTTTTACCAAAACCATGTAATATGAGGAGCTTTCTAATACTTCCAATTACTATGTATTCTATCAGGGAGGCCACTATACTACACAGTTGTTGGTAGATCTAATGGAGATTGTATGGATCGATCTTAAGGTGTATGGGGGGCTTAAGTAGGTAAAGTAGGTAACTAAATAATGATGAAACCTTCCATTGACTTGGAGACAACTCACAAAGCAACCCAAACTACAAATGCCCCATGTGGACAAAGTTTTTAATATTTTTTTTGCTTTGCATAAACTTTGTCCAACCGGAAAAACTTTGTGCACATGGGACATTTCTAGTAATGTATATTTTTATACTGAATAAATGTGTTAATGTTTTTCTACCTGGTAAATTTATTGATTTATTGAGGGCTGGGTCTGCCAACTAAAAGTCCCCACTGAGGGTACTTTCAGTTCACTCTATGATCATTTGAGACATGGGCACCTCAACCCAGTAGAGAAGTTGTCCACAGCCTCCTCTGATCAACATACCTGCAATGATTTTTCTGCTTATCAAAAAATATTATTAATATTATTAATATAAAGAATTTGTTTTTATTTTTTTTATACCTAAAACCAGTAATGTAAAGCATTGATTAAAGTACAATTCTGTGTTTTTTGTGAACTAAAGAAGAAAATACCCACCATAAAGAGCAATGTATAGTAAAAATAAAAAATAGGTAAATAAAAAGTATATGCACATTAAATACATTTCTTAACTGCTTTTCCTAAAATGTTTTAGGCAATTGGAGTGAAAAGGGGAAGATACTGTTTTTAAAGGGTTCTAAGGAATTTCAAGTAAAAGTTTTACATAAATTTCAGGAAATTTGCTTACATAACTCTTACTTCTATAAAAGACATTACACGAGCAGTATATAATGCCATACCTGTAAGACATATGAAAAACAGTCTTGAAATTGTTCTTTCTTCAACTGCTTCCCATTCACATAAACCTCACCAAGCAATGTACCTTTGCTTCCTATCCTTCCAGAGATAGCGTCTAGAAGTGTCGTCTTCCCAGAGCCTTAAAAAAAATGGTGATTACTATATATTGTAATATGTGATATCAAACTAACAATGTTTTAGACTTTTTTTTACTGGCACACGCTATTTGTTTACTGGGTGTTCTTCTTTAACCTCCTGGGTGGTTACCCTGAGTTAACTCGGGGTAAGTTTGTAGTCAAAGTAAGGATCAGGTAGTGTTGAGCAGCATGTGGTATATTCAAATTCGCGTAATTTTGCTAATATATAAAGGAACATTTGAAATTCGTAAAATTTGATTCAACTTATTCTATTGTCTTACATGGCATGTGGCTGTTCACAATGATTCTCAAAGATTCGCGAACCAGCTTTACAGCTTCTCTTCTTCATTCTGTGATCTTAGCCAGTACGAGCACTGTGTGTATTGCGCATATCCATTCACAATGCACACAAATATGCGCAATGTATGCTGGTAAACAATGTTGAAGCATAATATATACGGCCAATATCCGAGCGCACATTCTTGAATTATTTTGAATTCTCACATTTCTAATATTCATAGAATATATTAGAATTGTGAATATTCTCGCTGAAGACTAACATCAGGGAAACTCAACTAGCCCTGGCAAGCCCGTGGCGATGCAGATTTTTTTGGATTCAATGATCTCTCCTGGTGGACCCAGGAGAGAATAACGCAGTGGTGCGCCATTGACCTCCACGTTATGGAGGCGGCGCCAGCTTTTTCAGTTAATGTGTAGGGGGAGGAAGGGAGAGCCTAGAATTGCGGCAGATTACGAGGTTTAAAGAAAGCGGCCCATGACCGGAACGCTCAGGAAATGAAAAGCTTATTTTTATTAACACAATAAACTGCCAAACTAACAAAAATTAAGATCATCCGGTTTGGTTAATCTTGATTCTTGTAGGTTAATTTGAAACAGATACAAATAGTTTTTTAAGACTCTAAAGCTGACCATACACCTTAAGTGAGTGAGTTTACAGGTAGATTTTTTCATTTTTTCAATGAAGAACGAATGACTTTTTGGTTGATTAAACAATTTCCCAATGTTGGTAAATTTTAATCTGTTATTGTAATTTAGAGTAAAAAACGAATGCACCCTAATTTCACTCCATATATTTTTGCTTGATATCAACATTTTGCATCACTTCCGAACAAATAAAAAATTAACGCTATTTCATTTGTGGTTCAGACAATTTATTTTCATTCCATATGGGTGTGAACTAACAAAAATCTAATGTTACATTTGATAAATGAACAAACTATGTTCAACAAAGTTATTAAACAAAATATCTAATTGACAGTTGATTCATGAAAAAATCTACACATGTAAATCCACCTTTAGATCTCCTTTTGTTTTACCAAAACCATGTAATATGAGGGACTTTCTAACCCATCAAGTCTACTTGTGTTCAATTGCAGAGGACCCAGCACATAATTGTTGGTAGATCTAAAGCATATCTGACAGAAAGATCTAAAGGTGTATGGTGGGGCTTAAAGCAGGGTACAGACGGCTCAACATTTGAGCCGTCCAATGTTCCCTGCAGCAGCATGATGACATCATCACGCTGCTGTTAGATATCGGTTGAGCTGGGGAGACAGTTCTGTTCCCTCCCTAGCTCAGCCGATGCCGAGAAACGGACATCGGACATATTTAACGGTCATGTTCGATATGGCTGTTTTCGAGGGGGATTAATTGGTCCGGCTCAAAAACAGCGATGGCCGCATATAATATGGACCAGATAGATGGCCGTGAGCGCACATGGCACTCGAAACGGCCATCGATCTGGCCCATATCTTCACGTCTGTACCCAGCTTTAGGCTAAAATGCAGCTACTTTATTTTTGCCATATTCAGGCCGTGCGCCGAGAGCAGGAAATATATGTTGTAGCAACACTTCCAGTTCAAAGTATGAGCCTCATTTCGACTTGTTTTAAGGTCATTACATGACTCCAAATCCAGACCTCCATGGGTTGATAAATTAGATTTTCAGTGTTTAATAAGTATACTTCATTCAGATCTAGGATGACTTATTTTTTGTTCCCTTTATTTGATTGAGCAGTGTATTATACATCAATAGCATAAAGGGAAATGCTTTGCACTTACCAGAATTTCCTAATATTGCCATAATCTGACCGCTCTCCATATAAAAGGAGACATCCCTCAAAATTTGCCTGGTCCATTTGTTGTAATATGATTGTACATCCCACCATGGCCCAACTCGTTCTCTAAGAACAGAATAAAGGGGCAACAATGAAACATGTTAATGTAATAAACTGAAAGTCCCTCCTAGATATATATAAATGTCACAAACAGGTCAAGTTCCAGGGTTTACAGTTAAAGTTTGCCTCCCCCGATTCCTCCTTTACCCCTAATTGACAACCTCTTAGACTGTAAGCACGATCATAACATCATTTTATAACTGCATCTAAACTCTTGTAAAAAGACCCAACTTGAAAGCCTCAGCAACTTGCCAAAACGTATAACTTCACAGATGGACGTATTCACAAGTTTTTTTTTCACAACAAGCGAAATTATGAATCACCAACTGTACAAAATGTTGGCTGTTCATTGGAGGGATGTTTATAAACATATCTAACATGGGGATATATGCTAATGGACATGTATTTGCAACATGCTTTAAGAGAGGCAGAGTTACAGCTTAGGGTGTCCATACAAGGCTCAATTTTGTAATAGATTCAAGCAAGGTGCACGTTCACTGTGCTCGAATCTTTTACAAAATCGAGCCGTGTATGCCTTTCTTTTTGAGGCCAGAGGATGAGAGGATGTACTGCAAAATTCTGTGAAACACCTTTGGAGACAGCTTATGGTAGAGAAATGAACATTCATTTCATGGGCAACAGCTCTGGTAGTCATTCCTGCAGTCAGCATGCCACTTGCTCACTGCTCAAACATTGCAACATCTGTGGCATTGTGCTGCGTGATCAACCGGAACATTTCATAGTAGCCTTTTATTGTGGGCAGTCTTAGGCACACCTGCGCAATATATTTATGCTGTCTAATCAGCACCTTGATATGCCACACCTGTCAAGTGGAATGGATTATCTCAACAAAGGAAAAGTGATCACTAAAGCCCCCCATACCCCTTAGATCTCTCCATACAATTTCCTTTAGATCTACCAACAACTATGTAATATAGTGGCCTCCCTAATAGAATACATAGTGATTGGAAGGTTTAGAAGGATCCTCATATTACATGGTTTTGGTAGAACAAAAATTTATTGTACAGAAATTGTATGGTAAGATTGTTAAGGCCCCCACACCCGTTACTGAGTGGGGGCTGACAGATCAGCCATGGAGTGCAGTATGATGACGTCATCACGCTGCACTCCGTTGCTCCAAGCATCGGCGTACACCCTTTGTGTGATAGCCGTTAGTTCCAATGCGGACGGCGGTCTCCACTGAAACTAACGGCATCGGCCAAAGATTATTGGACATGTCCGTTTTCTGGCCCACCAAGCTTTGTCGCCCCATGTGGGCACCCCCGATCGGTGACCGATTTTGCCGCCAACCAACGGCCACGAGTGCGCACGCACATCGGTCAGTGGCAATATATATAATAATAATATACTAATAACAATGTACATCACCATTATGAATTTAGCTGTTCTATCTGTGGTGTCCCTATCGCACATGTATTTGATCCTATATTCAAACAAATCAACAGCCAGACCTTGGCATACACAGCAAAGAAACAAGTCCAAAGATTTCCTAATAATACCACTAGAACAGGTAGAGTTAAATGTCTGGGATTCTTCAAAACAGACTGCACTGTATAAACATATTGTCCAGTATGGGTTCTATGGACTTAGTGTCTGATATTTGAACTTTACGTTAACGTTAACTAGGTGCATAACAAAGCAGAGATGAAAGTCCAGGCAGCGTTTACAATGCTAGACAGTTTATAAAGCTCCCTAAAAGGGGATTCCGTGTCAAAGACACAAATCATACATATCACAAACATACATATTCTAAACACAAACATTTTATTTTTTGTCTCTTAGAGTCCCCAAATTAGAAAATGGAGGGCATAAGAGCGTCAACTGATTATCATTTGAAAAATCTTATTTGGTTAACCATCGTATTAAAATCCAGCCACTTTTTTTGTGTCACAATCATACACAATCAGACTTTTTGAGTTCATTGAAAAGCCCCTGAGCATGGTGTCATCACCAACTTGCTGGAGCAATAGTTTTTTTTTTTCAAATGTTCCCACAACCGTTCTCTACATGTCCAGCAATTTAGAGATGATGGCATGTTCAGGAGCTTTGCAATCAACTCACACAGTCACCTAGTAAAAATTATTCGACCATCTCTAGTTCCAAAGATAAAGCAATGGACACAGCCACAGTTGTTGGGATGATTTGTATCAGGGGTAGAATTTTTTTTTTCTCTCCCTCAGCTATGAAAAGGGAAGCAAAATAAAATACAATTTACCAGAAAACAATTCTGAGAACTCACCTGACTGTGTAGCTGATGTTTTCAACACTTATATTGCAGGTAGGTTTTTTTTCTGAAATCTGGACAGCATTGTGAGGTTCTCCATCCCCCTCCATTAATCTTTCCACACTGTACAAACCAGCTTTTCTTCAGGGTAAATCTGCACAAAATGACCTATAAAAGAAGCATTTTCACGGTACTATAAATAACAATAAAGCAGAAGATGTTCATTCATTAAAAAAAGGAAAGTTCATTAGTAAAATTTAAAATTAATGATCTGTGAAGGTTCTCATTAATGCAGGTCAACTTGACTCGCTGAAACATTCATCAAAACGTTTCGCTATTCATAAAGTCAGTACAATGATATTAACATCTAGAGCACAGGTGTCAAACTCTGGCCCAGGGGACACATTTGGTCCGTGGTGTAATAATATTTGGCCCATCATTTAAGAATTGTATACAACAGTGTTGTTACAGTGTCTTTTATTTGACATTAGATGTCCAATTATTAGACCTTGCTTGTTAAGTAAATTATAAATTTGTTTCCATATCAAAAAGTTTATCAGTATATCTGATGAGAAGGTAGAAATTCCGCACACCAGAGGAAAATCCAAACTTCTTTATTATAGAAACATCCACAAAGACATACACGGCAGGTGAAGTAGACACCCCTGGGGGCCACCTCGTCACTGGAGCGTTTCACCCCATTAGAATAGGGCTTATTTATATTCTTTATGAATAAGCCCCAATCTAATAGGGTGAAATTGGTCAGAGACGAGGTGACCCCCAGGTGTGTCTATTTTACCTGCTATGTTTGTCTTTGTGGGTGTTTCTTTATTAAAGAAGTTTGGATTTTTCTCCGGTGTGTGAAATTTCGACCTTCCAAATGTATGTGAGCTGAACCTTGGAGACGTTGGTTGTTCACGCACCTGCAGATTCTATCCTATTCATTGTGAACTGGGCCAGAGAGGGAGTCTGTGTGGTGATCCTGCTTGTGTGGACTTTCTTAACTGTAGACATTTTATCCATAAATATCAAGGTTGGCCTAAGACTTTGTACAGGTTTCTAATTTTGGTCTGCTGTGTATTTGATTAGGACACCCCTGATGTAGAGGGAAATTGTAGCCCAGTTTATGTCACTTATAACTAAGATAATACATAAACATAAATAAAATAAATAGTACATATGAATGGAACATCTATGTTTCTATAGAAGCACAGTAATAGTATTATAATACATATACAATAGTACAATAAAAAAAATTTGTGGGTAAGCAATCTGTAGCTAGGATAGGTTAATAGATATGCATATATTCCTTTGCTGGCAGAAAGAGAAGAGTAAGTATAAACACATTAAACACCCACTAAGGGTGAATCAACAGTGTACCAATCTGCCAATACTGAGACTCAACCAAGGAGGTATCACATGCTTTACATAAGCTGCTAAGGTATTTAGCTGACACTCACCATCATTCACTCCAAAACGTAACACACCAAAAATGCCAACCACACACAACATCCTATAGTCATAATATTTAACCATATTTTGTCTTTCAAAAATGACCAAAACTCTATGAACTGTGATTGCTGACTTAAAAAATACAGCTTGCCTCTTTTTAGAATATAGTCATGTCAGCTATTATGATCACCTAGTGACAGGTCTGCTTTTTTGTAATTAATTTTAATTCATTGCAAAAAATGTAAACAAAATAAAATTCAGTAAAATGTGTATGCTAATTAAAAAATATAGAACCAATGTGCTGATTGACCACCAATACTAGTAATAACAGAGATTATAGAATACATTATTATTATGGAATACTTTTCCAATGCAACCTTAAAAAGTGATCTAAATGCTAAAAAATTGTTTCATTTTTACAACACTCACAGTAATATTTAAAAGAAGGGTATATTTAAAACATGATAGCAAAACAATGTTTGTAAAATAATGAGAAAGTTTTGGGGGCATTTGACAATAGGAATGTCATGCGTGTATTGATGGTACATCAACAATAAACAAATATGATGATGGAGTAGGAGTGTTTCAATTGATGGAAACCTGTGCACTGTGCAGTAGAACTGATATCAGTATTTTATGTTAATATTTTTTCTCCTTTTTCTCTTTTTCTCTCTTTTATTTTGATTATTGTTTGAATGTCAGATTTTGCAATGCAATTATTATGTTACGCCACACCACACTGTGCAATGTGCAGTTATTATTATTGCTTTTGTTTAAATGGTCTTGATTTCATGCCCACGAGTGTGTGTACCTCCAAGACTGATCCTGTACCTTTTTTTGGTTCTTTTATAAAAATTTCAGTAAACAAACATTATACAAATTTTTTTTTCTCTGTAACTCAAATGTGAATTAAAGAGGACATAAGTTGCGTATCACAATTATTATGTTACGCCACACCACACTGTGCCATGTGCTGTTATTATTATTGTTTGTGTACCCCCAAATTCCTGTACTTTTTTTTCAAAAAAAAATTGTGTGGAATAAAGAGGACATAAGTGCAAAGGATTGTGTCCATTGCAGAGTGATGGTGAGAGATCCAGATAGAATGTTAAGGTCAGCTTTCATACTAAATACATACTTGAAACATAGCCTGTAGCTTATGTGACCTCACACTTGTTTAGTTGTGCTTGTCTAGTTGTGCTTGTCTAGCACTGCTTAGCCCTCTGCTGAAGCCTGGAGGTTATTATTGACTATCCAACTGGGAAATGATGACTTAAGCCCCTTTTTCTCCATAAATACAAATATTCAAATCAACTTTATATAGTATGGGTCAAAGATAACCCAGTCCCTGATAACATGATAACACTTATCGGAAGCCCCTTCACCTACTTTGCACATTGAATAAAGGATAACCCCCCCCCACCCCCATTTGCTCACCTGTCAAGGTGGTCTAGTAGGGAATCCTTTACCGTCTTCATGAAATCATCCAGGAAAGATGTCTAAAGCTCTGAACTGGATCTTTTCCTCTGCAGTAGCATTTATCTTTCATGAACCTGAAGTTGTCTGGAAAGCATAATTGTCTTATCTGATAATACTTTAGACCCTACGCTGTATCTAAATAGACGCAGTAATTTATTAGGTGACATTTGCCTTGGAAAGGGCGTGCTTAATACAACAGAACTGGGATGACCTTTTAGTGTCTATACAGGCAACTGTCAGATTTTAGTAACCTCTCAGATGAAGCTCATCACAGGTACGGCAATCACTGGGGATTTGTGCTAACCCTGTGTCAGTAACCCATCATACAGGATGGAAGAGACGGGCAGCATTGAGCTGCTAAAAAGGCAAACTCGATTTCCTTCTGTAAAAGTAAGTATACCCCTTTTCTCATAAATCTTAGGACCAGTCAATAAAAATGCAATTTCTTTGTTAAAGGTGAAACCCAGTTGAGTCTGTTTCCAGTATCTTCATTATTCGTGTATTTATTTTAAATACAAAAAGTTTTAAATTCAAGCAATACCGTTTATTGGCTTACTGAAGGCTTGTTAAATGATAGGGCCGTTTCTAGCATTTAGGGGGCCCAACACAACATTTTTGCCTGGGGCCCCAAGTTGTATAGCGGTGGGGCGTGCTAGTGATAGGCTACCAGAAAAGTTGTTGAGTCTGGGGGGAATTGGTGTGCTACCAGAAAAATTGTTGAGGACTTGGTTGTGCTCACAAAGGGGGTAGAGGGGTGCTAGCAAATGTGCCGCACTGATAAATGGTATCACTTGAATACCAAGCTTTCTATATGTAGTGCTTCTCAATTTACTAACATGATTAAGCACCTATTACCTCAACAATCCCCAGCTGGGACACTAAGGTTAACAGTTTGTAATAACTCCATGGGATCTACTTTCATATTGTCTAATACAGGGGTTTGCGATCTACTTTTAAAATGGCCAAGTCAATATGATCTACCAACAATAAAAATGTTGAAGACATATTTATTTGCATATATACATCAAGTTTACTTTTAAATTTCAAATATATTTTGTTTACATGGACATGTATGGCACAGTGCAATTATGTACAGTGTTGGGCATTACCTGATTGTATGTAAATAAAGGCAAGAAAAAAAAGCCAGGGTTTTGTAATCTACTCTCATTGCCTTTACGATCTGAAGATCCCAATCCACCTGTCTGGTCTTATGATGTGTACCCCAACCTCTGATGGTCCGTTTTCTAATGGGGCAAACACTTTATATATGACATATATATTTATACATACAATAAATACAATACAAAAAACACAAAGAGATCTGTACCCTGGCATCTTTATGTTGCCATGTTAGTCAGCAATATTATTATATTAGTGATCAAATTTAATGTTTAAACGCAATCTCACAGAGATGTTTAAAAACTATGTAGTCTCAGTCAATATTTTATTATTGATTTGAATTATACTAAGTGACCAATATCAGCTCCTGTTGACGAAGGTCTAGGTCAGTGATGGTGAACCTATGGCACGCATTCCAGAGGTGGCACTGAAAACCCTCTCTGTGGGCACGCAAGCTGTCAGCCAGCACAGAGGAAAGACCTGCAGCCTATTGGCTCTTAATGCTGTCAGTTCTCTTCCCCTCTCTCTATGTGAGTTGTGTATGTGTAATTCAGGTTAAATTGCCATGCCGGAACTTTGAGATAAATAAGTGTGGTTTCAGTGTGGGCATTCGGTCTCTAAAAGGTTCGCCATCACTGGTCAAGGTATTTCCTTGTTTTTTTTTTTCTTGTGTCTAGATGTGCCTTTTTGTGTTTTCCAGTTCATTAAAACTATTAACTATTCTATCCTAGAAAGTGGAATTGTTCATATAGCTCTGGGTCTAACAAGCTGCATTTTGGATAGACCAGTCCTCTAAAATCATGTGTACAAATTTTCAGTGTTGTCATACAATACATTTTACACTCTGTGATTAGAAAGTCACACCTTGTAGACCTTTGCTGTGAGCCCCCCAAGAGACATCCTGCACATAGACATATGTACTTCTCTAGATAGAGATTGGTTTTGTTTCCTAAAACTAGAGCGGTTTAATCTAACTATATACTCATCAACTTTTCACAGATCAGATCGACTTGGCCAATTGAAATATATTTTGTCCATTGACAATAATTTGATCATACTGCCACTTAAATTAATGCACATCCAATTGAAAAAGTTCAATTATTTTAGCAAAAAACTATTACTGTTCTTTCTTTACTTGTTTGTTGTGAAAAGAAATATCTGGTCTCCACAATCCAAATTGCATAGGAATCGTTCATAAAATAAAATAAAAACGTCTCAGATACTTTTACAATAGACAAAAAAAGGTTAAAATCTGATCATTCAAAACTCAATTTCAATCCCTTTCCATTGACTTGAAAACCAGGAACCCAGTTAATAAATGATCCAATAAAAAAAATCTAATTAAAGGGTCAATTTAATGCTCAACTGAAGAGAAGAATCAGCCGAGTATGGTGAGCTCTAATAATGGATTACCTTATGTGACGGCAATGAACGGATCTGGAGACAAGGACAGCTGAATTTATCTGCAGTTTGTGACATGTACTGCATACGCTGCACAATAGCTCATATATTCTTATTGGGAATTGGTTATAATTTGCAATAAGTAAGCCCTTTTATTTTAAATAGGCTGCCATAATACCTTACCCTCTAACATAGGCACTACCTAAAAATAGGTAGTTGAAAATGGTGTAAATAGACAAGTGACTGCACACTAAAACATAATTAAGTTGACAGGCTTCATGGAGATTATATTTTATGGGCTGGTAATACTGTAAACCTCAAATAAGCTTTGATAGACATTTATCAAATTGAATATGACTGTGGTCCATACTACAGTTAGAATGTATGATCTGCCGGGTGATGGCAATATGACTATTCATCTAAAATTTAAATGTATTTTTAGCCTCTTATTAAATCCTGTTTATTGCCGTAACAGGTTCATGTTTTCTTTTACAGTCAGATGTAGTTCCTGATCTATTTGTGCCTGAAGAGGACAACAGTCTGTATTTTACATATTCAGGACCACCAAATGTTCTTGAAGTTAAAGATTTGAGCTACCAGGTAAGAATGTGGGTCTGTGAGTACTGCAATGCCATATCCGACTCTATGAACCTCATATATAACTACTTTATAAATTACATTGTTTTACATTTGAAGTATTTGGGATGCTTAGTAACCTGAAAATATCTCTAAAATATATTAAACATTTCTTTGAAGGTTAATTTAAATGCCCAGATTCCATGGTATGAAAAGCTTGCAGAGTTTAAAATGCCCTGGGAATGGAATAAAGGATCCAAAACGGCAGCAATGACAAACCTCAATGTAAGAGTCAGTAGTGGGCAAATGTTGGCTGTCATTGGAAATTCAGGTAAATCGTTTTTTTCTCTTTATTTTTTATACAAAATGTATGGTGTGCCGTGTTTAGATGGGATGGATTTATAAATTAGCACCTTTCTTCCTTGCATCCGTCTTGCCTTCCTTCTTCTATTTTATTCTTTCTTCATTCCTTCATCTCCAGGATGTATTCATTCCAAATGTGTCTTGTTTTTGAAACCTTTCATACTGTTAGGCCAGATCAGTACTTTATTACCTTAATTTTACATATGTGATTTGATTTAATGACAGGCTATGTCTACATGTGTTTTACATTCCTTCAGCAATAGATAGTGTACAGGTGACTTCCAATAATATATTGTCTCAATAAGATATCACATTCTTTGGAAAGAATTATATTTATATATTTAGATTTTAATAAGATAAATATTTAAATAAAAGAAACAAGACTTTTATGGGGAGTTTTCTCAAGATTCAAACACCAGGACAACCTTAAACACTATTTTAATGCTTAAGGTAAACGCGGCTAACAATTAAAGCGGACCTACCACCAGGAATCTATGTTTTCATGAATGGCACTAGAAGTGCCAATAATAGGGAGGAATGCAGTGAAAAAACCCAAAAACTTACCTGTAATGAGCAATTTAGGAATATAATCAGCCATTCCTATTCACTTCCTGGTTAATGGAGAATGTAGAACCCGGCAGCACGTCACAACAACACGTGCTCTAGAGGTTTAAGTAACGAACGTATTTTTGAAATCAAAATTACGATCGTATTTTTTTTATTTAAAAGTACTATCATATTTTTGGACAAAATAGCCATTGTTATTGATCAAAATATCGATTGTAAATATGGACAAAAAAACGATCATATTCATGATCGTAGTTTCATTTGCAGATATGATCGTAATTATAATTGCAAACAAATCGTTAAAAATACATAGAAAAAACAGATGCCTATCTAAATGATGAGCATTACTCATAAAATCTCATATCAGTCAGTGGTCATTTGTCATTGGTGTAAAAAATCTTAATCTTACTTTTATCTCAGGGTGCGGAAGAACGACTCTTTTAGACATCATCACATGTAAGGATGAAGGCGGAAAGATTAAATCAGGACAGATCCTTATTAATGGAAAACTCAGCACAAAGCGTTTGGTGAAGAAGTGCGTTGCTCATGTCCGTCAGGATGATCAACTGTTGCCACACCTCACTGTCCGAGAAACACTGTCATTTATTGCCAAACTTCGTCTTCCTAAATCCTTCTCCAACCAGCAGCGGCAAAAACGGGTACGTTGCAAATCTACATAGATTCAGATCTACATAGATTTACAAGATTCTAGATCTACAAGATTTACATATATTCAGCTTTATTTATTCCTTAGTTTCATTTGTTTCAGATGTATACACAGTAGAAGTGTATTATTTTCCTTTCCTATTCCTATTATTCCTCTCCTCTTATATTAGATAGAGTCATTTTAGCGTTGTGTATGCAAGCATGTCATAGCCAGAAGGAAGCAAAAGAATGTGGATTTGGTGGAGGTTCCCCTAAAGTGTAACTAAACCCAAAAATAATAATGTAATAAATAGCAACTTATTAGTCCACATAAGTTCGATAAGGGTTTTAACACTTTATCAAGGTTTTGGATTTACATACACTATCACCTTATTCCTAATCTGATACTGAACATTACATTTTTACTTCTTGAAAGGTGGAAGACGTAATAGCAGAGCTCCGGTTACGGCAATGTGCAAATACTAAAGTAGGAAATGAGTACACACGAGGAGTATCTGGAGGAGAAAGGAGAAGAGTCAGCATTGCAGTCCAACTTCTGTGGAACCCAGGTATGTCTGATGTTACCAATTAGGAACCATTAGAAGCATTAAAAAGATTCTGTTGCTGGGCTTTGGATATACACCCTGCATAGGAGTATCAAGGACATACAGTTACAAAAAATGACCATAGAAATAAAAACTGTATATATGTTTTCTCACTACAAAAAATGCAACATTAGAAAGCTTCTTGTAAATTATAAATGACGTTTATGTAGAGGTTTATACATTAGAACAAATCTCCCCAATAGTGCCCATATAAAGACTTCCTAAGTAAAACAACAATTATATAATATTGTATAAAATAGTATCAAACTCTTGCCCAGGGGCCAATTCTGGGCTGCACTGTGATTATATTTGGCCCACGTAAAAAAATGAATACCACAGATGTGTCTGTAGTGGGAAGCTCTCCCAGAGCGCCTGTCATTAAAGAGGGAGAATTGGGTTCAGAAACTGCAGTTTGTCCTCCAGACACTAGAGGGGAGGTGGGGGGGGGGTTGGGGGGGGGAGCATAGAGGCCATAAAAACCCTTCCACGAAAATGTGTTCAGGAAAGAGAGGAGGAAGGCAGCCAGTCTGTCCCTGGTCTCCCTGCAATCCTTATTCAGCATAAAGGAGCGTACGTGTGGCTCCTGAGTGGAACAACCCATGTACGGTGTCCAGAACTAGCAGGGGGCTATTGGAGCTGGACTGTTTATTGTTGCACCCGAGGTGAAGGTCCTGGACTGTTCCAGTATACTGGCTGTTGCAGCGCAGTGTGAGCCAACCAAAGAACTGTCTTTTTTTTCTGCTTACAGTTTTCCTGAACTTTACAAAATGTTGTGCTAGTACTAATATAAAGTACAAGTTGCACTAAAACTGGTTCCTGGGTCGTTCCTAGTTCACTACCCGGTACCTGCTTGTTACATTTATTACAGTTATTTGCCTTTTGTTGTAGTTTCCATATGAAAATGTTAATCACTACACCTGATAAGAAGGCAAACCATCAGTTGTAGAAATATTTTCTAGCATGTTAATATTGTGCAAGTTCGTAATTTTGCCCCACTGTATATATGAGTTTGACACCCCTGTTATAGATTGTTAGTATTCTCACAGACAAAAGTCTGTCACTAAATATTTTCAGTTATTTTCTCATTTGTCTTGCAGGCATCTTGATTCTTGATGAACCCACTTCTGGCTTAGACAGCTTTACAGCGCACAATCTTGTGATAACCTTGTCCAGGCTCGCCAGGGGAAACCGCCTGGTTTTATTGTCAATTCATCAGCCCCGATCTGATATATTTCAACTTTTTGATCTGGTTCTCCTCCTGTCATCAGGAGCCACAATCTACTCTGGAACAGCCAAAGACATGGTGCAGTATTTTACTTCCATAGGCTATCCATGCCCGAGATACAGCAACCCTGCTGATTTCTATGGTAAGTCAGTCTCTGAGATCCATTACAATTCTAATTCTGGTTTTTATTACCCCAATAATTAAAACAATGCAAAGAGTCAATCAGAATGGAAAAATTGGTGCAGCTTTAGACAGTTGCTGAGGGATTCAGAATATGCCCATTGTTAGCTTCATAAAATGATTGCATTTCCTAAATAAGTTCTAACTGACACCTTATGTGTAAAATAATCCAGTTTGTACTGTTAATTAGTGGATCTCACCAGTGTTGACCAACGAACCAGAGAACAGGAGAATGAATGTTTGGAGAGAACCAAATCTCTGTCTGAGATCTTCCAGCAAAAAGTTCAAGATTTTGATGATTTCTTGTGGAAAGCTGAAGATGAGAATAGAGAACGAACTTCCAGTGAAACCTGGTATGTTGTGTGTATAATTTTACTTATTCTGACACACAGATTTTTATGACAGAGCCACAATGAGTTTAAATGACAATGGTGAAAGGACTATACCACTTTCAAAGTTATGAGCTTTATAATACATGCTTGAAATCAAACCAATGGTTGTGTTGCTGTTAAATGTTTGTTTGAATTATTTACATCACTCCATCCAACATCTAACCATCCCCACACCATCCAACATCTAACTATCCCCACTCCATCCAACTTCTAACCATCTCCACTCCATCCAACTTCTATCCATCCCCACTCCATCAAAGTTCTAACCATCCCCACTCCATCAAAGTTCTAACCATCTGCACTCCATCCAACTTCTAACCATCCCTACGCCATTCAACTTCTAACCATCCCCACTTCATCCAGCTTCTAACCATCCCCATTTCATCCAACTTCTAACCATCCCCACTCCATCAAAGTTCTAACCCTCCCCACTCCATCCAACTTCTAACCATCCCCACTCCATCTAACTTCTAACCATCCCTACTCCATAAAAGTTCTAACCATCTACTACACCACCACTACATATCCTCAACTTCTAACCATCTAGGTTCTAAGTACCACATTGCCTTTTACTATGTTTACCATCTTACATGTTGGCAGTATGGATCATGTTCCTAGCTGTTTACTAGTGGCCAATGGAGTTGTGTACCAAAACTCGTTGGTGCTTGTCTCAGGTGCAGAAAGAGAGTCACAATAGTTACTTGAGAATAAAGCCGGCCATAGACGTCTCGATCTATGGCCGGCTCTTAGCAGACTCCTCACAGCGTGGTGACGTCACCACGCTGTGAGAAGTCAGCTAGAGAACGGACAGGAATCCCATGTGTTCCACTAACACATGCGATTCCTGTCAGATTGTAGCCTATTTTCTCAGAGGGGGAGGAGACTCCCCCTCCGAGTTAACAGCCTACAGCACAGGATCGGAGGATCGGGCAGAAAAAGAACCAGCAGGATGGATCCGTGTGCGATCCGACCTGCCGACTCTTTTGGTCAGATCCTCAAGGTGGGCTCCCCTGTAGTTGCGGCCGACCGGTCAGCCGCAACTATGGCCAGGAATTGGCCCGTCTATGGGGGGCTTTAGTATATCAGTATATATGCAAAGTTGTTTCAAGACAGGTTGGGTTAAGGAATGGAATTCTAAACACTAAAAGAACAAATTAAAAAATTTCAAAAAAAGAATTGACCCTTGAAACACATGACCCATTGTTGTAGTTGCCCAAGGTAGTGACTATATCCTGCAATTGTTAGTATGTTATTACCTGGGGGGTTGTAATTACAAAAAAGGAAGGGGAAAACATTGTTTGAAATTATATTCACCCTTAAGAATGTATTTAATTTTAGAAAAGTATGCATATTTGGTACGTCGTAGCAACTGACCCATTAAAAACCAACTATGGTCTGTCATCTGATGTCCGTGGTTCCTAAACTGGTGGGGGGGGGGGGGGGGGGGGGGGGGGGGGGGGGGGGGGGGGGGGGGGGAGCTGCATAATGTTTTCATCTAGTAAAGGGGGGCCCTGCAGAGAAAGTTTGGGAACCACTGCCCTAAGCTAGGGCACTAATAGCTTTTCAACAAAATCCTGACATAGACTGCAGATCACTGGTCTTTTTTTACTATATATCATTGTAGTGATAACTTAAGCTCCCCATACACGTTCTGATTTTTCGTATAACAGTTTTACCCGCTTTTCACTTAAAATGTTATGGTGGGTCGGTTGGCTGGCAAGAAAAATCGGAATTCAAATTATCACCGATCGATCGGCCCGGCACTATTTATAAACAGCAGATCGACCAAAATTTACGGACAGGCCCGAAGCAGTACCGAACAATGTTTCGGCAGATTTTGAGAAATCGGGATGGGTTGGGTACATAACCCCGACGACCAACATGGTGGTGCAAAATTCGTACAAAAAATCGGAACATGTATGGGGTGCTTTAGGTATTGAAGAATCTTTCATCATTACAAAGCTGGTAATATTGGCTGAGGCATGTGTGTGCTTGTGCTTTAATATGGTACTATGGGGGGTTACTCTGTTTTGTGAGTTAATTCATTTTCTTCCCTCTATGTTAGCATGCCGTCACCTATAAAGGATAAAGTAATTACTATCGACAAGCATGAGATGGATGAGCTACCTAAAGGAATTCACCAATTCTCAGTACTTCTGAAGTATGTCCTTTTCATTGCATTTTGAGTCTCCTTAAATATAAAAAATGTATTTATAACATGTACGATCTCATTACTTTCCTTACACAACTCCATAATTGTATACAAACTATATGTAAAGCCAGGAAACTGTGGGAGAATTTAGCCCCATCTGACTCTATAAAAATCAGTTGTGACTAAAACTACTTTGCATTAAAAACATTTGAGAAATTTTCAAAGGTTTATAAAGAGATATTTTGATAATTTCTTTAATTCCAAGATTACACTGCCTGCCCCCCCCCCCCCCCCCCCCCCCCCCCCCAAAAAAGTCCTGTAACTAAGTAAAGAGGCAGAATGAAGGGATGCACCCATCATGTCTAGTGCCTATTGTACTATCTGTGTGGACAGTGGTACAGTATGATCTGGGGTTGCTACAGTTGGTCAGGTCCAGCAACAGTATTTTCTCCAAGAATGAGGTCAGCTGACCATCTGAATATACTAAATGACCAGGTTATTCCATCAATGGATCAATTTTTCAGTAATGGCACAGGCATATTCTTAAATGACAATGCCAGGATTCATCTTTGGGATGTGCTGGAGAAGGCTTTGTGCAAGCTTATCGAAACAATGCCACAGCGAATGCGTGCAGTAATCAAAGCAAAAGGCGGTCCAACAAAATATTGGTGTGTGACCTTTTTTGTTGGTGGCAACTTTGTTTTTGGCCAGGCCGTGTAGAATGGAAGAGGACAAATAAGTATATTAAGCAATGTAAATATTACAGTTGGACAATAGGCATTCTTTTTACAAAAACTAACGTGATCAGTTTTCAAGGATTTGTTAATAACTATCTTCCACAATGTGTATGTGTAAAAGCTTTTTTTTTGCATTCTTCTACCTTTTTAGTCGCCACGTTTCAAATGACTTGCGGGATCTGACAACATTGATTATCCACGGCGCTGAGGCTGTTTTGATGGCGCTGTTAATTGGGTTTCTGTATTATGGCCAAGGTGGAAGTCCACTCTCTATACAAGATACAGTAGCACTACTGTTCATGAAAGGCTCACTCACACCCTTTGCTGTTGTCTTGGATGTAGTCGCAAAATGTAAGTACTTTGAGTAAGCAGTTGGTACTACTATGTGAGCAAGTTAGTTTAACTTATGTATGAAAATGATAAAGCTAATTTACTTTTGGTTGGGAGGTTTGAGATGTTGAACATCACTAGCGTCCATAAGTAACCAATAGAGATGGTTAAAAAATTTAAAACATTTCAAGCTGACTTTGTGAGTTGCAATACCCATGAACATGGCATTATCACGTGGAAATTTTGAATATGTAGTGAAGGGTAGTCGAAAGTAGAACATAATTCAAACTGAACTTATTCCATTGGTTCCCAAACTTTTTCCTTTTCTTTATAGAAAAAATTATGGAGCCCTCACCCCATTAAAACTCCACAGGTTCACACAAAGGGCAATTTTTTTGTACTTAAGTACAACAATGCAGTATGGTTTGAGTAACACGAGGCACACAGATTTTCCTCCGATCTTTCACACTGGCCCCATGTTTGCTTGTTGCCACCCTGCACCATGCATTTTTAAGACCAAAGATAAACACACAGACACACATTACATGCACTCAACTGTCTGCAGCTAGTTCCCCATGGCCATCTTCCTGCCTCAGGCTTCTGATTGGCTGGCAGTGGTAGGGAGAGAGAACTGAGGGAGAAGAGAACTGACAGCATGGAGAGCCAATAGGCTGCTGAGTTCTGCCGTTCTCTCTCTCCTCATTCTCTGGCTGACTATAAACTAGTCGAAATTTCATTTCAATCTCTACTTACCAAAACTACTGTAACACTCTAGAACGAATACACTCAAAAGCATGTTGCATTGCCTGTGTGTGACGGGGGTTTCAGAGGTGTCTCCTAACTTGATTATCGATTCACGACCAAAAATGTATATATTAAAAAAGAGAAAATCTTTATTTATACAAATAAAAACATGTAGCATATTTATAGAAACATTTGTAAATAAGACATGTCATGAAACATCTAATGCATCTCTCAGGGAGGTGAAAAAAAGGCCCCACACAGATAGGGCCCCCGTTGCACCTTTTACAATTCCAGCTCACTACGACATTTGGTGTGTCACAGGGTATTTGTCGACGCGTTTCGTCCACCCAGGGACTTTCTCAAGACTTAATACACCCTGTCAGTGCCAGAATAACCTGCCAATATACCAATACAGTACGAAGTATAAATTATACAGTTTTATTGTAGACATTGTAACAAGAAATTGCAAGTGGCTAACCTGCTTAAGAAAGAACACCTTACCTGTTCACAAATGGCTGTTCTTTTGCATGGATTCTTTTATATGTCCCCAACGTATAATGCCTTGTTATATATTCAGAGTTACATAGTTGTAACCGGTCCTCTTTGAGGTTCTATGGAGTTTAATTGGAATATGGAGTTCGGTAAATCTTCCCCTCATAACTATTTTTAACAAATATAGGTGTAATAATGAAAAAAATTGTGCCTCTTAATTTCTACATATCTCTAGACATTTCTGTGACTCAAACCTAAAAACAAAAAATTCACCCAATGTCACCACATGTCATGCCTTAATTAGATTCCTCCATACGGGAGAAAAAACAGAAAAAAATATATATCTCCAAAGATCTATTGCTGGATCTCCCCACTGGGGAGGCAATAGAAAAACCCTCTCAAGTGTGTTCCCTGAAAAATCAGAGCACTAAATACTAACCACAAACTAAAGGCCAGGGTCCTTATCCTTTTACTTGACTTGTCTTTTTTTATTTTTTTTACTTGACTAAATATTTTTGTTTTAGGTCATTCAGAACGTGCAATGCTGTATCATGAGTTGGAAGATGGATTGTATGCTATTACTCCTTACTTTTTTGCTAAGGTACTTTCAATTCCATTGTTCCTTGAATGTCAATATTAAAAAAAGACCAACCCTTGCATGACCAATTCTATGCATTAGTGACACTTCGTTAAATGTAATATGTTGATGCTCAATAAATATTAAGTAATTATAATTTGGTTATTTCTACATCCAGAGAATAGCTTGCTAAATTGTTGGACTCCCTTTAAACATGTTTGAAATAAGGAACTTTGGTGAAAACCATTGTTACACATCAATCAAACTCAAGGTGGTGTACTATTGAGATTTTAGTGATGTGATTTTAATATTTATGTAAAATTTGTGTTTTCCTATATTACTGAACCTATTCGAGGTTGGTGACAACATAACAGGAGACCGTGGTGCAATTATTGGTTTACTTACAGTATGTGTTGTGTTCTTTGAACAGTTAGATATGCTAAAGTTCAAGACAAGGGCAAGCTAATAAATTGCACAAGGACCCTCTGTTGTTTAGTCTTTTACTACTCCCTTACAATTTAAGATAAACATAACCAATGCATGCTGTTATTTATGTACTTAAACCGTAGAAATTGTTTCTAGCGTCATCAGGAAAGTAAAATAATAAGCTGGTTCCCATGTTGTTTTTCAGGTCATTGGTGAACTTCCAGAACACATTGCCTTTGTTATTTTCTATAGCGTGCCCATATACTGGATGGCAAACCTGAACCCATTACCAGAAAACTTTCTGCTAAACTTCTTGCTCATGTGGCTGGTGGTTTACTGTAGTCGTACCATGGCCCTGTGGATGTCCGCACTGTTCCCAACCCTGCAGATGTCCTCTTTCCTCAGTAATGCCATCTTCACAGCTAGTTATCTGACCGGAGGCTTTATTATCAGGCTGGAGAATCTCTGGACAGGTAGGTTTATATCAGACACATGCAATCTATGGCCAATTTATGCCTGGCATACACATGCCGATCAGCGGGCGATTTTTCACCTGAGCGACGGGCGTGCACGCTTGCGCCGTCGGTCAGCGGAAAAATCGCCCGCCAGATCCCTGTCGCCCCACAGCTCAGCCAGCCAGAGAACGGACATGTCCTATAATCTCTGGTCGATGGAAGCCGATGCCTTTAACTTCAATGAAGACCGGCGTCTTCATTGAAGCTAATGGCCGGCACACAAAGGGTCGACAAAGGCTGACTAGTGCAGCCCCATAATGCATCAGGATGCAAACGTGATGACGTCATCACGTTTGCATTCCGGAGCTCATCTGAGCTGGTCTGTCTGCACCCGTTGGGGTGTGTATGGCAGGCATTAGCTTTTTTTTTTATCTGGCCCCCTGAACCTTTCATATTACTTTTTATTGGTTCACACAAACGATCCATCTGCTTTTGCCCACAAGTCAAAAAGTTTGCTCACCCCTGGTCTATATAGTAAAGGTGGCCATGCACGGGTCGATTTTGCATTTGGCTCCTGAACGATTGATCGCCTTGCGCATTCTTTTGGGAATTGAACGCTGCCCACCTTGACCAATCAATCCCACTCCAACAAAATATTGATCAAACAGGTATCCAACATGTCGGTATTTCCCTGTTCGATCGCCATTATCTAACCAGGGATCAGTTCCCTAAGTTGGTGTGGATAGTTTCCTTTCTGCAATTCATGCATCACCACATTGCGATCAATCAAGCAACGATCGCCGGAGAATCAAAATATGTATGGCCACCTCAACATATGATTCTTATCCTTAAGTAGGAGAGTAACTGAAGAGAGTGCAGTCATTATATATTGCTGTCTTTTGTAGCCCACCTCTATCCATGCCACCTGCTATATACCGTATACACTCAATTATAAGCTGAATTTATCAAAACCCAAAATGTGCTTAGAAAAAGAAATTCGGCTTATACTCAAGAGAGAAAATGTTATGAGCGAACATTGTAAGTTCATTACAAAGTCCCTGAACAAGGTATCATCATTAAATTTGCTGACGATGTAGGGGAGGATGGTATAAATGTTTAAGAAAGAAAAAATATTGCTCCAGCACATTGCATAAATTAGGTTCAAGGTCAAGTAAAAGTTTTGAAAGCAGACTTAACATTGAATTTAATTTATGCAAAAACTAAGCTAGAACACATTTTTCTGTAATGTTCACACATCTTTATCTATTTTAGTGATGATATCTTGAAATGTCATGAGGGGCTTTGCAATTGAGCCACGTCAGGGCTGATTATTAATAGGTTTTCTGGACAGTTGTTGTTGTATTTCTTTTTTTTCTTTTGATAAGAATATAGAAATACATAACTTGTACATGTATATATATTATATATCATATATACTGTAAGAATTTTTTTTTTTGAAAATGCACAAATGTACTTGTTTCAACCATCTCCTTGGTTGACACTTCAGCATCTCACGATATCTTTGTTTTAGATTTTTTTGTGATATTGTCTGTTGGTGAAATACACTCACAGCCTATATATTGTTTCTTTGTGTTAATCGCAGTGCCGTACTGGATCTCCTTTGTGTCCTTCATGCATTGGAGTTTTGCGGGGCTCATGCAGGTTCAGTTTATGGATACATCATACAAAGTTCAAATGGGGAATATCACCGTAACTTTTCCTGGAGAACTGGTAAGATATCGGCGTTAAATATTTGGCAGTAGTGGTGACTGATAAGATTGATATCAACCCTAGGGTAACTATTTTGGGGCTTGAAGCTTTTACCGTATGGACCTACTTTGGGTGGGCTTAAGCCTTTCCAAAAAAATCCCAAGCCCCTCTTAAAAATATTTATTATATACTTATTCCTTTCTACAACCCTGGGGGCTGAGCCCCCCTCTTGTCTTTCAATACTGGGGACATCCCTACTTGGAGCAAAGAAAGTCCTTGCATGAGCAGAGTGAACTACAGAACCTAGACTTTGTGACCACCAACTCGCCAGTTGCAGTTTTTTTGGGTACCATTAACTTTTAATGGCACTGTAAAAGTGAAACCACGTTGAGATGGCACTGTCGAGATCCCACTGAAAAATGTTTCCGCAATAATCCTAAAACTTTTGCCATTACTTTTAACCAGGGTGGGCGGATTTAAATCAATCATTCTTGCTGATATAACTTTAATATGTAAGTAGATGAGGATTTTTAGAATGACAACTTTTCATATTTGTTTTTTTTATCCCTAGTTTAGGTTAATCATTAATATTTGGGCAACTTTTCTGTTGTACTTAGGAAGGAGAAAAATAATAATTACCTTAATGATTTTTTATATGCTGGCTACATATAAACAAGAAGGGGGTTTAAGAGGTTCTTTCCCTTACCACGGAGACTATAACTTTGCCAGACACCTTCAGTGTATATTTTTCCCCTGAGGGGTACAATTTATTTCATACATTCACAGCAAAAGCATCACCGTTTGTTGATAAGTTCAATACAGAAAAATCATGCAAAGCATTCCATCAAAGGTACCAAGCCAGGAAGAGACGAGGACCTCCTACACACGGTGGTCCCCGTTTTTTTCCTGTTACATTTATACATCTAACCCCCATTTCTGGTGGGTCCGATCCATTGAATTTGTACTGGGATATTGTTCGATGCGTTTCGTCCTTTAGGACTTTTTCAAGAACACCCGTACACTATAAATCAGAAAATATATACAATTACAATTCATCTTTAATATTTGTGTTACCTTTTGGGACTTGATGAAGGGTTTGGTTAACTGTCCTTTTTTACTGAGACTTTTTTACTAGATTTCCAAAGAGTCTTCCTCTACTAACGAGGTGTATTGCCACAAACCTTAAGCCAAAAAAAAAAAAAAAAATGGGGAGGGATACTCTCAGGCCTGCTCTAAACTCCAGGCTCCCCAACCATCCAGAGTGTCTAATCTATCCCCTAAATCCTCTTGCTATCCAACAGGTGTATGTCCCTTTAAGGTGTATGTCTGTAATTGTGATGTTGTTTTCCAAAAACTTTATTGAAAGAACAGTGGTATGATTATAATGAAATAGTGAATCACTGAGTACTGTTTTCCTTTCCTTTTAGATTGTAAAAAGTATGGCGATGGACACTTACCCACTCTACGCCTGCTATCTTACACTGATTGGTATCAGTGCTGGCTTCCTTCTTCTGTATTACTTGAGTCTCAGGTTCATTAAGCAAAAGTCCAGACAGGAATGGTGATGAATAATAAACTACTACTATGGACATGAATGTATAAAAATGGAATCCTACATTGTGTGGACAATGAAAGTAACAATCTCTGACAATGGCCCTGTAGGGGTGATCACCTCCTAATTAACAAGAACAAACCCAACCCAACTTTTTCTGCCTTGTGTTGCCCAACAACCATCATTCAGGTTCAAGTCTGCTCTCGAGTGGAAGAAAAGCGTTCGGTGTCTGTGCACCAGGGCTGGGTTCAATTGACTAAACCCCAGGTGCCCAACCTGCAGCCCGGGGGCCGCATGCGGCCCTTTGGGTGTTGTTTAGCGGCCCCCTCTTGGTCTTCCACTTGTGGCCCCCAAAACCTGTTAATGCATATGGCATAGGAACTCACCTGTTCACCAATCTGACGCGTCCTCACCTGGGAACTTCTTGGAGCGATAAGAGGAGGAGAGGGACTCGCTGTGCACGCTAATTGGCATACGTGAAAGCGAATTACCCAGACAGTACCTGAAGTATGCTTCCACTAGACTACTTGGATAATATCTATGAGGCACATAACCTTTGTTGATGTAT
>CM070035.1:156301088-156332783 GCA_036250615.1 Ptychadena robeensis | reverse complement strand
CACAAACGGGAAATGCTACCATAAACCTTCCATACACTTTAACATATATACAGACAGTGGACTCAAGACTTGACATTTAAATTTACCATGTGGCTTTCCAAGCTTCCTTGCAACTGACTGCCCTCTGCTGTAACTGAGCATTACTTCAAGGTTGACATTTACAAATGGCAAAACCACCCCAGCTACCCAACCCCATCCTACCCAACCCTGCCCTGTGGTTTCTGAACCTTCATGCACCTTCTGAGGAACCTCAGGACCACAAAAATTACCTACCCACATGCATTATTTCTTATCTGTACAATTGAACCCTAAAGTGATCTTCTCTGGGTACATCCCGGTTAACAGATGACTGCAGACTTTGCTTTTGCAAAGGAACCCTGCACAATCCTAGAATACTCACACAGGGTGACTTCTTATGATAATAATACAGTTTCATAAATTATAGGAAGGAAAAAGTAAATAAAAAAATTAATGCACATCTTATCTTTCATATTTCAAATTGGGATTTCAGTGTTTTTGTGTGCAATAAAATAGATTTTTGGTGTGTTGTATACTAAAATCTTCAAGGCATAACATAACCCCCCACCCTGCCGAAAAAACAAAGCTCAGGTACTGAAAATATTAATAACTGTAAATGTGTACTGGATCATAGGCACCAGCATCTAAATGTCTTTCTTTTCCCTATGCAGAGTTTACAAAGATATACTGAAGCTTGCTGGACCTTTTTATTGCAGATATGTTTTCAGAATTTTCATCGTTTATATTTTAAATAACTTTAAGAGATGACGGATTTGTGTAATGTGTGTGTATGTAGCGGTGTATAGATGAACTGCCACTGGAGGGCACTATGATTCTATATTTGTTGCAGGACAACAGTTCATAAAAAATAAACATGTACTTTTTCATTATTGTGGTTTATTGTGTTTTAAACATTAGCAAAAGGTTTAATGCTCACTTAAAGGGGACCTATCACCTGCATTTAATACGTATAGTGATTGTGGCCTGAAACAGGACTTCAGGGGGATTATGTACAAAAAAAGGAAAAACTTGAAAATAAAAAATAAAAAAGGTAAAATTTTAAAAATGACAACGTTCCCGACTTCCTGTGATGCTACACCCCAGAGTCTACCTTCCTAAGCCTCCTTGCAACTGCTGTAACTGAGCATTACTTCGAGGTTGGTCATGGGATCAAGATCAAGATCTGCTACAGCCATCTTCTTGAATGTAGAATTGGAGCAAGGAAGAGGGGAAGGTAAGTGTGTCATTTTAGAATTGTGTTGTGGGTTGCCCAGATTAAGACAGTTGACATGTAATATATGTAATATATCTATGTAATGTATATGTGTTTTTTTGCAAAAAAACTGGCCCGTCCCCCAGTTTGGGAACCACTGGGGTAAAGGGACTTTTGAGGCATCAAAATTAAGAATAAATTGGTTATTTAATTAAAAAAGAAGAAAAACCTTAGAGGTGGTCTTTTTAAAACATGATTGCCTATTGTGGGAAGTATATCACATACTTTTGGTGACATGACATTCCCCCATTGCATATCTTTGAATTTAATGTGTAAAAACAGCAATTTATAATTGAATATTTAAAACACTGGAGCTCTATAAAGAAGATCCCCCTGTTTCTGCTTGGCATGTCAGGGACTTGATCCCCTGTGGATACATAGGTGTTGTCGCCTAGTCACAATGCTTAAGAAAGATCCTGCTTAAACATGAAGGCTTGGAAATTTACATTGAAGTGATGCTACATTGGTGATATTAGTCTCCTGAGGAAGCAGTGCAATATCGCGAAACGATAAAGAAAAGAACAGGAAATATAATGATGACACCTTTATATATATATATATATATTAAAGGGGTACTATAACCCTTATGAAATATGTGGAATGTTTTAAACTGTATAATAGATGTGATGTATATGCTTTTATTGTGTATTTTTTTTATATGATGCCTCAAACGTCTCTTTACCCAAAAAACACTTCTTGGTTTGAGGGACAAACTTAAAATGTTCTGGAGAATTTAGAGTTCCCTTCTTTTTTAATATACCAACATGCAGTGTCAGATTGTAACATATATGATAGCATTATAATCAGTGCAGGATTTGTAACGTCCCATTAATTTGATTAATGAAGATGAAATAATGAAGACTAATTTGATAAAAGAAGATGATCCACTTCTGTGTTGTCATTGTGAACATTAATGGGTCTGTTTTTTCTATTAAAATGAATAGGACGTGGTAACACATTCTAAAACACGTGAAATCTGCCCACAATCTGCAGGTGGGACGCGTCACACTGGAGATAGGAGATAGAAAATAAAACTTTTGGCCATGCTATCCACAAACGGGAAATGCTACCATAAACCTTCCATACACTTTAACATATATACAGACAGTGGTGGTTTTAGATAGGGGCAATATGAGTGGTTGCCCACGGTGGCATCATGCTGGGGGGCGGCATCTAGGCATGGAAATTTTTTCCAATGCCCAGATGCCTCCCCCCCAGTGCACCCGCCTATCATGCGCACCGCCGCCCAGGGTGAGAAAAGCATGTCTTTGGAGTTGTGAAGGTTACAGAGTCCGTAAATCTCCAGCACCCCCATGGGGGCGCGGGGGCGTCCCTGTGTAACAAAGTTGGGTACATGTTAATTGACTGGTTGTCTGAAATGTAATGTAAAAGGATTTTACTGTGCATGCTATCCAAAAATTTGTTCTGGTGGTATGTGTTTGATAACATACCTTATTCATCTCAATTCACAAATACACAACATCCTTTTTTATTCATAATTAATATCACTGCTGGTAGACTTGTATTGATCCTTAAACAAATTCAAACAGTAAATTCTTAAAGAAAAAGCACATAAACCCAATAATGACACCAAGGCAAGGCAAGAAGAAAAGATGGCTGACGTATGACCTATAGTAACCACATTCATTATGTTTATTTTACGACAAGTAACTGGAGCAACCTTGTAGCCTATAATAACATTTCTGTACTTTGAATTTCCAAGTAATACATTATATTGGCGTTGTATCTATTACATAGAAATAGATAAGCAGCCAGTTTACCTTATGTTACAAAATGATCAATGGGACGCTGTATATTGGCCTTTCCATATGAAAATGTTCATGCTTATATCACATGAAAAGGAAAAACGTCCTCAATTGTAAACATTACATCAATAGAGTGGGACTGCTGTGTATTTGAGTTTAACACCCCTGACTTATACTATTATTTGAGAAGCATACTAAGCACTGAGCGCACATTAACAGTTGGGATCAAGTACATTTGAGGTGTTTCAATAACTAAAATCAGTTATTTTTTATGTTTAAGAATTGCAAAGTAAATGAATATTGGTATCTATTGTAAAATGTAATCAGTATAGAATGTGCAGAACAGAAGGGTCATGTCAGATGTGTATCTCACATACAGTTTGCAGGGGTTAGATGCATTTAATATGCTTAGCATAAGGGTCAGATGTATGTTGCACACCAAGTGCAGGACTCAGGAGTATGGAATGGATATAGTGCAGGACTCAGGAGTATGGAATGGATATAGTGCAGGGCTCAGCAGACAGGCCATCAAATAAGCGTAAGGCCTACATGACAGGGATGATCGTAGGGAAAGGGTTAAGAGTAGATATATTTGTAAATATGTAGTGCAGGGTGTAGTTTTTATGGTTTACTGGAATGGAGGACAGTTCATCAAGGAAGGGCTGTAGATGGTCAGAAGGGGTGGTGATCCCAATTCGGTACCAGTTGCAGTGGGTCCAGTTAGAAGTAAACATTCCCTCCCACCCTCCTAACTTGGGATAGAAGGGAGGGATATGAAAAAAATTTTGAAATTGTTTTGTGTGTAATCGGCAGGTTTACATTGTTTTCTTTCAGATGTTTTAGTGTGGTTGGTGAATTCCAGGTCTTTTAAGGTGGACAGTTTGGAAAAAGGAAGGTTGGTGGGGGAACCATTGCATAATGGTATCTCCTGTGATTAGGTCAGAGGGAACTTACCAAGTGAGACGTGTGACGTCAGTGGGCCTGCGGCCAGCTTTCAGGTCCCCACACACGTAGAGAGTGGGGATCGACAGATGAGCTGTGGAGAGCAACGTGTTGACATCACGTTGCTCTCCACAGGCTCTGCCTCTTCTCACGTCTGCAACTCCTCTACAACAACTAAAAAGTTTACTGATTTATTGTCTAAAACAGATATGTATTTCAAAGCACCCCCCCCCCCCTCGATGAAGTACAAATTAGTGAAATGCGTCAGATAATTCTATCATGCTGTTAAAACTCAAGAAATCATGTTATGTATGAATCATGTATCCCCTATGTAATAGCTTGTTGTATGAGGAACTTGACTGATGAAGAGTATTAATGGCTTTAATCTTGCACAAATTTGTATAAAATAAGATATAACTTTATCGTGGCCTTTAAAGATCCACAGTTCCCATTGGGAGAAAAAATGGTAAGGAGTAATTCCACTAATGCTTGAAGATATAATGTTTGGGATGCTGGCCAAAAGACTATACCATCCACCATTTAATTCTCAGTATGTAACATACTGTGCCATAGTCAGAAAACTACAGGTCCCATGATTCAACTCACCATTATCATCAAGGTATTATGGTGATTATATTGTTTATATTAAAGTTACAAGGGAATTCAATTCCTGTAAGAATCAACAAGTAATAATAGCAAAAGTAAATAATGCAGTCACATGCAATAACTAGTTCAATTACATACTACCCTGTTTCCCCTATGATAAGCCACCCCCCGATTTTTGCCCAAAACTTTAAAATAAGACACCCCCGCAAATAAGACACCCATCGATACCTGCCCCTGCCCGCATCTCCCATTTGTGTGGTACAATGGGTAACTGTGTGCCTCCATGTGACTCAGTCAGGGCTGGCTGCAGTGCAGGAAGGACAAGCAAGCTACTGATCCCTGCCGTAACAGAGTCTGTTACCCCGCCGTACTGTTAAGCCAGCCATACACAGTCGGATTCCATGGCCGCTCGATCACCTATCCGATCGATTCCGGCGATTCTGGCAGGAATCGCAGGTGTGATCGATCGGCCAATTAAGAGAATCCGATCGCTGCATACCACCTTGTCCAACGGATTCCGGGACGATTCCGTGTCCGATTGTCCACCTCACAAATGGCAACTCCCCCTGATGTGTGCAGAATCGGATCAAAAAGACCAACATGTTGGTTCTCTGTCGGATCCGATTCTGGGCCCCTGAACGATCGGACGTGATCGATCGCACAAGGTGGGTGGCACACGATTCCGGCACGATCGTTTCGCGTGCACGCGCCCGGAATCGATCGGCCCGGAATCCGACCGGAATCCGACCCGTGTATGGGGGCCTTTAGAACCTAAAAAAAGTCAGTGAAGGGGACAATGATTGGCACAGAGTGATCAAAGGGGACAATGATTGGCACAGAGTGATCAAAGGGGACAATGAATGGCACAGAGTGATCAGAATAAGACTGAAAATAGGACCTAGGGCATATTTTTGCGTTTCAAAAAAAAAAGACAGCGCCTTATCATCGGGGAAACAGGGTAGTTCAATAACACATTCAATAAAAATGCATTACATGCTCACCTCCCCTTTTTCTTCAAAAGGTAGGTAGAATGCTTTTTTAGAGTGAAGCCAATATAAAGAAGAAAACCAATACATACTCCAATTTAAAGATTTGTAGGCTGCAATATATATTTTTTTACATATATAACACATTTTATTTATTAAAATATTATTTTTCATCTTAAATTTAGATAGACTTAAAGGGATTTTAATCCTAATAGGTAAGGTAGCCTTTGCAACACAGGAAGCCCCTGGTGCACTTATTTAGGGCTTGTGTCCAATGGGCGCAGTGGACACAAGCCCTAAGGCTGATACAACCTGAATGCAGTCCAAAGAAATGTATATATGTATATAACTGAGATTAGTTTGTTAACCCTTTAAGTAACTGGAATTGAAGCTGCTTAAACTCTTTAAGAGGTGAGTGTTAATATAATCTCTACAAACTTTAATAACCTTCTTGTTTGCTTTTCTTAAAATCTTTGTATTGAACCTTTTTTTAAAATACAATTACAAATACAACTACAGACAAAAGCAAACACACTCACATAGCCCAAATCTTGCTGCAGCAATATTAATAACCTTCTTTATTGAAACTTTTCACCTACTTTCTCAGTTATTACCCATTATTATCAAAGACAGAATCTTCATGTCATTTAAAGGTTATTTGATGGATTTTTATTAGCGACCTTGGTTCAATTAGTGACCTTGGTTCTAGACATTTTACCACGTCTGTTATACAACATTTATCAAGCGTGGCATGGTTGTAATGTTTTAAAACCAATCTAAGCCTGATAATAAATATTTTATACCTCTTTCCACAACTCTAACTTCAGTATTATGAGGGTTTGTGGATATGTCCTTTGGGATGATGTTAATACTGTATATATGTGAAGGAATTTTCTGTCCCACTGAGTGGTGATCTGATGATTGATGAGGTGTAAAGCCAGCCATACACAGTCGGATTCCATGGCCGCTCGATCACCTATCCGATCGATTCCGGCGATTCTGGCAGGAATCGCAGGTGTGATCGATCGGCCAATTAAGAGAATCCGATCGCTGCATACCACCTTGTCCAACGGATTCCGGGACGATTCCGTGTCCGATTCCATCTCCGACTCCACCTCACAAATGGCAACTCCCCCTGATGTGTGCAGAATCGGATCAAAAAGACCAACATGTTGGTTCTCTGTCGGATCCGATTCTGAGCCCCTGATCAATCGGACGTGATCGATCGGACAAGGTGGGCTGCACACGATTCCGGCACGATCGTTTCGCGTGCACGCGCCCGGAATCGATCGGCCCGGAATCCGGCCGGAATCCGACCCGTGTATGGGGGCCTTAATAATTATAGAAGCAGCAAATCCCCAAAATGAACCAAAGCAGAATCAAGAAGATTTATTCTATAAAGATTTAGCATCAAGTTCTGATTTGGCACCTCCATAGTAATCAACACCCCCAGCCAGGGCACCTAAGCGTAGGGGTGCCTGACTGGGCGGGATGTGGAGGAGGAAGACGGCACGTCAACATCGGTGATGTCAGACGGAGCGGACCGGAAGCCGTGTGGGTTAAAACCCGCTGAAGACGGACCCTGTCCGCCCTCCCTACTGTTGTGTTTGGGTGGGGGTGTGGTGTTTCGTTATTCTCAGCACAGCAGGCGGGTCCAGGACAGCGTCCATAAAGATCAACGGTAGGAGGGCTGGATAAGGTCATACACTGGGCTCTTGCTGGGTCGTGGATTGGGGTGTGGCCTGTGAGGTCATTCTTATGAAAGGAGCCAGTGCACCGGTAGTACCCACTGAGCCAGTAGTTTGGAGCCAGTGGGGTACAGCGGTTTAGTGTTTGAAGTGGGGGACACCGTCCTGGGTTCTGGGGTAGGGGTTCTTTGTCGCATCTGTTATGTTGCTTTGATTGTGTTAATAAAGCTGTGGCCAAAGTGTTGTATCCACTTAAAATTCCAGAACGTTGTCATGTGTAGTTATTGGTTGGGGTTGTGAGTAGGGGTTGGGTGCTGAGCGGGTCAAGCGGGGGGAAAGGGGTGGTATGGGTGGGTAAGGTTGGTGGTATCTCCTTCCCCTCCCTATTTTTTTCCTCAGATCAGTCCTGCCCAAGTCAACACTTGGGGTGACACACCTTATAACCCTATGGGAGCAAAAGGTGTCCCACCCCTTGATACAATATCTTGGGCAGGTGAAGAAATAATATGATACTAAAGGGATCAGGAGTTTAAAGGAAAATTCTATAAGTTAAAGAAACATACTAGGGGTAACAAAGCAATATTATGGGTAAGTGAACCTTTCTACTCTTCATAATGGTTATAGAAACCGAAATGATGTCCCAGCATACTACATGTCAAAGAAAACATGTACATTTCGTGGCTCTGGGTTATTTGGATGCTTTGGGCCATTCTAGGTTGGTTACTGGAGTTGAGTTTATAATTTTTTGGCAGCCTCTTAAATGTGGGGATTAAAATGTGAAGAATTGTAGCGCTGAGACCTCAGCAACAGTCCATGGTTCTAAATCCTTAGTGATTTCATTATAAATGGTCTTTGTTAAAAACTGAACTCTTGCTGCAGAATGCCCTATAGTAACCTGTGTCATATCTGCCTTTACAGCAGGCAATTCTCGTACCATCAATAGCTTGTGTTAACATTTACTTTATCTGCCTTGTACAAGTAGCTGATTATCGAGGTGTAGTTTATTATAAATCATAATTTGGCAGGTGACTATCTGCAAGTCTGAATGTTTTACTGGAGATTTCATAACTTATCATGTGTCATGTGTATTGTACACAAGGCTTACCATACACGGGTCGATACCCGTGCAAACGATGAACCTTCGAGCGCAGTGTGAGGATGTTACCACGTTGTGTTCGAGCTTCATCGATTGAAAGCAGACTTGATGTGCAGCACTTTTGCACAATCAATTCCATTTGATACTTTGTCAAAGTAATGTCAATCCAACAGGGAACATGAATGCGCTTGGTGGTTGCGCTTAAAACAGAATAGGAATAAAGAAGACACCAGTTACATGAAAGAGGTGACATATGTCATATGTGTATCATGTGCTCACCTCTACCCTGTGGTCTCATTAGCCAGATGTAGTGGTTCAATTAGCACCAGGTAACACCATTTCACTCTCACAGGAGGGATGACACTAAACTTTCCAAACATTTCCTTATAGTATTACTCAACCTATAAAAACCACAATGGGGTGACACAATGGGTTTCTGGAGCCGGTTGACTCCAAACCTAGTGACACCACTACCTTCATAGTCTGGGTATTTAAATTCACTGCCAGTAGCTGAAGCTACAGAGGATCAGATAAAGTTTAGTATATACTGTTGTGTGGAGGTAGCTGATCGCTTTACATAGGTAAATGGAAAAATTTACTTTCAAGAATAACTTCACTTTTGAAGTTTACCACCTTTATAATGTAAGCCACAAGACAAAATGCCTAGAGCTGGGCATAGACGGGCAGATTCCTGCCCGATTCAACAGCTGACCAGGGGGCGCACCCGATTCTCTGATACTTATGGGGCACATAACCTTTGATTCAAAGTGGAGGACCGAGGAGGGCCACCTAAGAACGCCCAAAAGGCCCCAGGTTGGGCACCTGGGGTTTAGAAGGTCCCTCATATTACATAGTTTTGGTAAAACAGAAGAGATCTACATATAACATATTTTTGTAAAACGTATTATTTATAAATGGTAGTTCTCTTGGTGAAGTTTTATTGCTGGAGTATTAATGGAAAAATCTATGAGATTAAGCAGGAATTACACAAAATAAAATATTTCCAAAATCTCAATCAGCCAAAATATACCTGGATCAGCGGATGTAACGAATGATGTGCTTCTCCATGAGTTCTACTGCAATCAAAAACATAGTAACCATTCACGACCATCGACTGTGAAAAGGCGGTGGGAAGCTTCAGGAGGTTGTCTTTGACATATTGTTTGTTTACAAATTTTAGTAGTTTTGAAACTTGAGAGTGCAGGAGCTTCATCTTCAATGGTTGTCTGTGATGTGGAAGTGCGATGTATGTTCCCTTGCCCCTAAGGCGTTATGGACTCTGATTGGGAAATGTCATTCAATCATGGGGTTGAGTAAAGACAGATCATCTACATGTTGTTTTGTGCATGTTGGACTGTATATAGGACTCATTTACGTGGATGGTCATTCGATAGAGATATCAGGGGGGAGTTATTTGAACATCCCTCAAGTGTACAGACACCTACTGACAGGGGCGGCCATTAGCTTTTTGGGCGAAATCCGGCCATGTAAATTCAGCCATAAAATTTTGTTCAAATAAGCCTAAAACAATAACCCAGGTTACTGTAGAACATCACTTACCATATATATTCCATACCCATAGAAAAGTATATTTATCAACTCTGTCACTGTGAACTTACTGTATTTGGAAGAGCAGTAATAACATAAAAGGTGTAAAAGTTTACAACAGTATACAATTTGCCCTGTAGTGACCTATAAGGGGTCATGCTGCCCTGCCAATGTGAACCATGTCGCAACGGCAAGCAAGATAATGTGTGTGTAAATAAGAGATGACACCTGATGTTGCTCTTGATTGTTAACATTGTGATTTCTCATGGAAATATATTATCAAATGAACTTGACCCCAAGGAAAGTCCATCTGGAATTGGAAACAGGTTTTATTTAATTAACTCTCGGGAAAATAGACTGGACTAGGATTTCAAAATCTTTGATAATACTGAAAGGTAGATTACTGTCTGTTCCTCTAACCATTGTTGTGTTAAACAAGAAATTAGGTTTTAAAATTTTAAAGGACCAGCAATACAGATGGAGGTTTGGGGTAATAGTATGGTAGGTATTTTAAGTGTGTAGTGTAGTGGAAAACACACTAATAAATGTATAATATATTGGTCTGGCCATTACATGGTTAATGTCTGTAACATGTGTTTATGTCTGGAAAATGTGTTGAAGTGTCACAAGAGGTCAAGCCAAAGCCCTGGTTCTGGCCACTCCCTGGTCCTAGGTGATAATTCAGCCCCGTCGGGGACAGGGCTGAGGACACATAGCCTGTCTGCAGCTGCCTGCTTCTCTCCCTCAGAAGCTGAGAGGGGGGAAGGGGGGGGGGAGGTAGCAGCTTCTCCCTCTCCTTTCATGCTAGGCTGCCAGCTCACTGACAAACTCAGTGACCTCGCAGCCTGTTCTCACGGCTGGGTCCCTAGATGCTGTCTGCCGGGTCCCCCTAGCTGCTAGACGGCGGCACTCACAGCTAGGGGGACCCAACAGACAGTGCTGGCACACAGAGCGTGCAGTCGATTGGCCAAAACATTGGGTCACAATCTAAACGTGTATGGGGGGCTTATGTGGTTGACTCCCACACATTTCACTTCACATAACCTGCCAGAGGAATGATGAGCATTTGTCATCAAAGCACTTCCACGTATCCACCAGTCAACTGCGGGACCCAAAGTGGAATTGTGTTGTCCCTTCTACCAGTCTAATCTTATAGAAGGGGTGAATAGGTTATTCGATGTGCCCCTAACTGTACAAATGTTCATAATATTCCAGTTATCTGTTGGGATCATGGGCCTGAAAACAATCCCCAAACAGTCCCAATCAAGGTCAGTTAATTTAGCCTATCCAGCCCAATCCAGGTGAGTTAATTTGGCCTATCCAGTTCTAATCCAGGTCCGTTAATTTGGCCTATCCAATCCCAATTTAGGTCAGTTAATTTGGCCTATCCAGTCCCAATTCAGGTCAGTTAATTTGGCCTATCCAGTCCCAATTCAGGTCAGTTAATTTGGCCTATCCAGTTCCAATCCAGGTCAGTTAATTTGGCCTACCCAATCCAGGTCAGTTCATTTGGCCTATCCAGTTCCAATCCAGGTCAGTTGCTCAGTATTTCTGCAAAGGAGTCATATCTCCTTTGAGCAAATTCTGAAATACTTTAAAAGAAGCAAATATTTCTTTTTGTGCAAGAGTCCCTTTAAGCACTGAAGAAAAAGAAATCCCCTCGCTTCAATTTGCCAGCGACCCTTTCTTTCTCTTCTTCCACAAATGCAGGTTAATGTCACATTTCACATATTTTCTCAGCTTAACCCTCTCTAGTGTTCTGATTGCGCTCTCTTTGGACTTATATTGAATGAAATCTCACCATTACCATTTGAGAATAGCGAGCCAGCGGGAGTCCAGGTAATTCACGGAATATACGTGTCATTGTCTGTGTCATTGTGTGAAAAAGTCTTAAAATAAAAGCTCAATACAAATGTATTATAATTAGATGTGAAATTATAGGCCCCTCTTTGTTTGTTGGCTGCATCGCTCAGTGAAATTAACAATAGATGTAATTCGGAAAATTACAATTTTATCTGAAATATATTACAGATTTCGAATTGTTATCATCATTTGCAATTACCAGTTGAATGGTCCGTCTAAGGGAGAGAACGTCTTTTGCAAGACGAGCTATCTAATAGACCTTTTAAAAACATATGATTGAGACAGTATTTTTATGAGGCTTATAATAAGAATGTGCTTTTAACTATATGTATGTTTGCTGTTTTGATCATTTAATTGAAGTGTAATGCATGCCTTCATTCAAATGCTAAATTGTCAGTCTGAATGGAAAGTAGGTTAAAACTTTTGCGGAGTTCGTAAGTCAAATCAATTTGTCTAATTCTTTTTCTATAAACACGGCAAGAACTGGGGTTTTGTTGTTGGTTTGATTATCTGCTATATAGATGGAGGGGGTGTGTGTCTTTGTGTGCAAAAGGGGGGGGGGGGGGGGGGGGGGTCGTCACACAAAAATATCTTGACAAATATACAAAGCCATGAAAAGATGTATTATTAAGTTATCGTGCACTGGAGAATTAAAGAGAACCACTCACAAAAAGTCATCAGTAACAGCCTAGATATCTACTCTTCGATGGTGATGGCAATGCATCCTAGGAAAAGTTCTCCTGCAAGAGAACTTATGGAGAAGCACATGGTCAATTTGATCAGCTGATTACCTGATTGGTTGATCATTTTAGCATACTCAGAAAGGATAAATGAACAAGGAAGATTACCCTGATCAGCTGATTCTTTTCCATGGAGTAGTTGCCAGCCCTATTCATCAATGGTTATAATACTGTGTAGTTACCTGTACATTGTGAGGGTTATCTCCTTTTTCTTTCACTTGTATCCTCTCCTTGTCAGATGGAGTAAGGCTAAAGCTGGCCATAGACGGTTAGACTTGCGGCGATTTTGCCGCCGATCGACTGTTGTGCACACATGTAAATTTTTGACCGATTTCATTACTTTGCATGGGGACGCAGGTCCCCTTCCAACTGCCGGCACACAAAGAGCACACAAAAGGTGCCCGGACGATTCTTGGCACGACCGGCCGTGCGTGATGACGTAATCACGCGGGCCGGTCTGCTGGGAGATCGGTACTATTTCAAAAAGTCCATGCCCAGCTTTAGGCTACACTTACTCTAAAATTCTTGCATTGAATGAAGGGATTCTAGCGCAGTACACAAACCCACCATTGATGGCAATGGGGCTATGCCATAGCACCCAATCCATCGGTCAAAGCCTCTGAACACAACCGAGGCTTGACATATAACGTGTCCAATGACGTTAGTCATACGTCAGCCCATTGATTTAACGGGGCCTGCTATGTACATACATCATTCCCATGTGGCCCTAACCGAGCGAACAGAGGGGCTTTGCTCCCGTTGGATGTGCTGATGTCAATTTATCTCAGCAGTGAGGTCCTCATAGAGGCTGACCTATCTCATACCTGTGTAAAGAACACACACAAGTAAATTAGTGTAATACACAGACATTTACCATGCATTTAACGCATCCCAAGACAAACGGTTGCATATGTTTACTTTTTATGGTGTATATGCTATGGAGAAGTCAAGAAGATGATTAAATATTGTTTTAAATGCTTACCAGCATCCTAGAATGAGGCTTTAAAAAATTCATCCTTTTTTCTGGGTTCACTAAGGGTTCTCTGAGATGTAACTTCCTGCCTGTTGGTGGCTGTATAGTTACTTCACCAAAGTACACCAGCTAAGACAAAGGTGAACAACCAGATGGATAGAAAACAATGGCACTTAGCTGTTGGTCAACTGGGTCATCCATCTCACTGACCAAAAGTGTAAAACAGCAAACTTTACATTGTCACTTAATATAAGAATCATTCTTTTCATTATATCGTCATGAAAATATAATGTTATAGACATATATAGTTGCAATAAAACAGGTTAAAATGTCATACAAAACGACTTCAAGATTAGTGTAAGGGGCATTTTTTTTACAGCCCATTGGTGCAATGGACATTTTTCTCAATGAAAACCTCATCATCATCGATGACGCCAGAGGGGTCTCAATGATGCCAGTGATGTGTTGAGAGGAGGGCAGGGAATTACGACAGAGTACAGCGAAACTAGTTAAATAAAAACTGATTTGAAGTTTTGATTTGTGTATGACTACCTTTATTCTCACTCCTATTTCCTCCAAATCAATAAAGGAAGGTTTAGGTTGAGATCCTGCATTCAATCAAACAGTTACACAGGCTTTTACTCCAAAAATACCAAAACTGAGTGAGGGTTAGAAGCTGCAACAAGTCAAGTAAAGCCTTTATCATGTCCAGCATCACCAAGCCCTCTACTTTCCAGTACTTGGTCTGTTCCTGCAATTCATTATCTATCAGTTCCATTAGGAGGGTTGGTGATTATTTCATTATTATCATCTCTGCCCTACTAACCACCCACCCCCTGAGGAAGATCCAAATGAACGAAACATATGTTGGGGTGTCCCAACTTGTCTTCTGGTCCCTGGCTCATCTGGGCAAATGATCAAGGCTTTCCATTAGTGGATGATCTGAACGTGCAGCGTCATAAAAACGCGAACTGTTTATCAACAAAAGGATGCATCAAGACCGTATACACTATTGACTTTATGGACTATTAAATCGGTTGTTTTTTCATTTTACAATTGTTTTATGACTATTCTATCTATTTGCATTGTGCTAATGTAGTGGTTGGCCTTGAAAGTCCCCTAGCCTCTGTTAGGGGGCTGAGCTGATCCCCTCTCCAGCCTTCTTTGCATTGTATTTTGGGATGCCGGCCACCCACTCCATAAGATAGAGACATAAACTTCTCTTTTGTAGACTCTTTCTGCTTCCATTACAGCTGAATGTTCTTGGGGAGAGTACAGTGGTGCTGAGATGGTTTTATAAAATAATGTATAGGACCCTTCTTCCTCTTATACTAACTGCTGTCTGTCTGCATTAAACCTACTGATAATATTCACAATTTCACATATGCATTGAACCTGTAAATTTGGTGAAGTCGAATTGTGTCCAATATGTATATATATTGTGTGTGTATTCTTTTTACTACGTTGTAATAGTAAATTCTCAAGGGAAAGTATAATTTATATTTCAATGAGCTATGGTCTTTCTTTCCTCGCTCTGTTCAGATCGTTGTGCACTCACCTGATGTTTGATATTCCACAATATTGTGATATTTCATTTGGTGTGTATTGAAAATTTTAAAATAAAGAATAATATATATATATATATATATATATATATATATATATATATATAAAATTTATAAAGAAGTTACCCCAAAACATGTAACTGTGACAGTGTAACAGCGCAATGAGTGTGATAATTCCTTCTACCACTAGATGGCAGCAAAGCTTGACATTTGTATACCAAATCCCTGCAAACATGTCACTTGCTTTTTCTGAAGAGGAATGAGGATAGATACGTTTTTTTTGTGTTGGTAACTGGAGCCACAGGGGGCAGTTTATAATGACTAGTTATGGCAGATTTGATTGGACAGAAGTTGCCAATTCAGACCTTAACTGGAGGTCAATTTGTGCATTTCTTGCTTAAGGTGTCTAAAAGTTAATAGGATAGTTGAGGTAGAATGGGGTGTTGAACCAAACCCTATTATTGCTATGTGCGTCGCTCAAAGGGATGGAAAAAAAAGCTAAAGGGCCTAATCCGGCCCCCGGGCCTTAGTTTGCCCACCCCTGGTTTAGATTTAAAAAAAAACAGGCTACCAAAACTTACACACATTTGCTTATGTTCAAGTGCATTTGATTAGAAGCACATGACTTTTATCTTCTTTATCCCTATCTATGGGGTTAGGGATGCACAGCACTGGGATTCATACAGCACAGCGCATTGTGGTAACATTCATTACTACTGTGTAACATAGACCTTCCATGGGAGCTATTACTTGTTATATCACCCACATGCTCTTTTTTTGGCTCACTTGCTATGTTAAGCCCCCATACACCTTTATATCACTCTATACAATTTCCTGTAGATCTACCAAAAACCATGTAGTGCCGGGTCCTCCCTGATAGAATACATAGTAATTGGAAGGTATATATCACTGCTATGTAGTGCCGGGTCCTCCCCTGATAGAATACATAGTGGAAGGTTTAGAAAGGTCCTCATATTACATGGTTTTGGTAAAACAAAAAGTGGATTGTACAGAAATTGTATGGTGTATGGGGGGCTTTAATCCTCTGGAGTCAGAACTCTCCCAGTAACCCAAAACAAACATATAAGGAAAGACAAAGAAAATCCAAAAGACATACATGTCTGTTATTGGCACATGGTAATGAAGCCAGAGACATCTAGAATTGAAGTTCTGTATATGTAAATGCTAAACATTGACTATTATTATAGATGTGAATAGTTAAGACATTTGTCATGTATCCCAACAGTGAGATTTCTATCTACTTCCTGTCAAAGTACACACTACAGGAAGTAAAAGGAGATCAATGTTGTCACTGCATTAATTTTGTCTCCTGGAAGGTTTTCCGTCATCTCTTTTTTGCTCTGGCAATGTGAAAATATTGGATTTTACAGTAAAAAAGGTTCTTGGCTTTACCTATATATTAAATAGGTACATCTTAATGTTATTCAACGTTATATTAGTGCAGGTTTTCTCTTTTATAACACATGAGAAGAAAAAGATGCATACCATTGCAAAGTGAACTTTCCTTAATGCAGTGGTTAAAAAACTGGGGGGCACAGAGGTATTCCAATGGGGGTGCAGCTAGGGTGCTGGAATTGTGAATAATGAATGTTTCTATATGATTGGTGTGTGTATATACAAGGGGGCATATAACTTTTTTAGTGAGCTCCTCAGATGAGTACCAGAAGATGGAGCTAGGTACTCACCCCATATGTAGGGTGGTCTTTCTCACTGTCTCCCTCACTGTCTTCTGTGTCAGCTTCCTGCATGGTAGGTTCTGCTGTAGATGGACCTCCCTGTTCTTGATTAAGCTTCCAATTAGCTGTCTCCATCCACAGCTCACCAGCTGGCTTTGGGTCAAATGTAACTCTCACAGTACAACACGTTTGAACCCCCAGATCTCATACCTCAGTAGTGTGACCCTGACATTTTCTGGCTAAGTAAAACCCCTGAGACTACCAGCAATCCAAATGTCAACCTCATATTCCAGCTGTCACACAGTGCTTTTCTCTTGTCAAATTTTATCGTTACATATGCCTACTCTGACTTTCACCCCCAGATCTCCAACACCCCTAGGAGTCCAATCCTTTTTTTGGATTATTAATTTACATTCCCAATTTCACAGCCCTAACTGCAACCTTTCATAGTTATTCATGTTTCCCTGCGGTTATCCAAGTGACATGAATTGTATACATGTAACATTTAGCTGCGGCCGCCCAGACACGGAGCGCCTCCAAGTTGTTAGTACGCATATGAGCTTTGTTAACAATATTGCAGGTACGCAGAGCTAGTTTTTGCCCCCCTCCGAGTACCAGAGTACCACTTATGTGCACCACTAGTTATATATAATTCACTCATCTCTGTGTGATTGGTGTAAAAAACAAATAAAAGGTGTATAAGTTGTATTTTAATTAAAGTTTGAGGGTCATTTACACACTAGTACACGATACTGCACCACAAACACGACTAGTGGCAAATTACCCTTCATCTGAACGTGCAGTTTGAAGGGGGGGGGCTCGATAATGTTCATATGTGGAAGAAGGGGTCCTGTAGGGAACGTTTGGGAACCACTGCATTAATGTAAACTTCACAAGATATTCAGGGAATTTGTTTTCGGATACAGCCAGAAGATGTCACTGTGTCTCTATGTCATCTATTTCGTTGTGCAGTGCCATAAGTAACAGAACAGAGAACAACCAATCAGGTTCAGTTTCCTCTCCTAACCCACACAGAAAGACTGATGGTCGCTGGACTTTGTTTCTCCATTTCTATCATCTCCTCTTTCTACAAGACCAAGGGCTTTAGATACCATGGAACAGAATGTAACATCAGCATATAGACATCCAAAAGCACATATCTATTATCAGAAGGCAAAAGTACAGAGTTAACTTTTAAATACATAAACAAGGAAAACAAATATTAAATCAATTAATATCAAATGCATCCTCTTAATAAAACGGGCAGAAAAATTTATTGATAAATAGTGTTGAGCGGCATATGGTATATTCGAATTCCCATAATTTCACAAAAATATTAAGGGACATTTGCTATTCGTAAAATTTGATTCGACTGTATTCTATTGCCTTAGAAAAAATGAGGATGTGGAGGGCCTTGCATAATTAGCAGTAACTCAAGGTGTTGTGCCATGTCCCTTAAAGAAATAGAGAAACAGAAAGGTGGTGGTTTAATGAGTCCAACCATTCCAGAAGAGATTCTGGCGTGGCGCATTTAAACCGGGATTTTTAAGGCACCAAAATTTTCAAGATTTTTTTAGGAAACATGATTAAAAAATACATGATTTTCAGAATAATTTAGTCGTTCAGTAAAACATCGTCAAAGTCAACTGTCTTAGTCATAAAGTACATGGTCGCAAAAAAAAAAAAAGAAAATACTCCTGAGGAGATAGTCACCACTCCAACGCGTTTCCCCCCTCTAACATAGGGGCTTCATCAGGGAGGGGAGTCTTTATATGAAATTATCTGTTTGGTAAAAAAAATAAGTCAGTCCAGTCCAGATATTCAGATGTATATGTTAACCCAACAGGTGGGTAGGAGATATTCAGCCCTTCCAAATTTTGACAAGCAGTGTCATCCAGAAAGTAATGAGAGATCCCCAAGTATATACGAAGGGGTTGTAGGTATAGTGTCTTAGTGAGTGTCTGTATGACGACTCCTAAATTAGTTGGTACGCTTGCTAGATGTTCAATGCATGTGGCATAGTATGCCCTTTGGAGGAGAGATGCCAGCTGCCACATGTGTGACAGCGTGATGTCTGCGATGTCTGTATTCTATTGCCTTACATCACACATAGTTGATTTGCCAACCAGCTTTACAGCTTCTCTTCTTCATTCTTGGCCAGTACGAGCACTGTGCGTATTGCAGGTATCCAAGGCAGCCGTCAGAAATCATGGGGCCCGAAATGTCCGGGCCCCATGGCAGGTCTTGTTTTTTTAGGGGGGGGGGGGGGGGGGTGCTGGCAAACAATAACGATACAATATCACAAGCCCAACCAAACCCCAATTTCTAATATTCTCGCTTAACACCATTAATAAACATTCATCGAAGCAGTTCCAGGTTTAGTTTGTAGCTTTGGAGTTAAATCATCAATTGAGTATGACAGGTTTATTCAAACAGCTCCATGTTTTAAATACTAAATGTGTGATTTTTAATTAATATATTATAAAGCGGAACTCTTTGTTTCTTTGTTAAAAAGCATAATTGAAAAAAATGGATCCCCTTTTCACAATGGATCAAACATTTCACATTTTCAAAGAGAAAGTTCTGTGATGAGCCCAGAACGCGTCAGTAAGGCTTTTCCTGTTGAGGGTTTTTAGTGTGCGGTGTTCCGGTAATTTGGTAAAATCAGAACTTTTTTTCTGTGTAACTGAACAGATTTATGAATGTTGGCTACTTCCATATTACTTCCATAGCATAGTGTTGGAGAAACTTTCCAAAAAACAAACAGACAGGGGGAGGGGATGCATATTACCAACCCTAGACTGCCCTCTCTGGGTTGGAGACTGAACTCCGGGACTTTTAAGGCACGTTCATTAACTATTGCTTCTATAAAACCATATAAAGCAGTGGTGGGCAGCAACTGATTTGATATGGAGGGCCACAGGTGGAGATATGGAGGGGCCACCTCTGCATCACTAGAGGCCGCACATAACATCGATCCAGACCCTCCCCTCATCGACATATCTCAGCAGGCACGGACCAGATCCCAACAGGCATTGAAAACCCGAGAGTTTACATACCCTGTTTCCCCCGACAACAAGGCCACCCCCAAAGATACAGCATTTTTGCTGTACCGGGCCCCATGATTTCTGACGGCTGCCCTGCAAGAAAACATTCGTCATCTATTCCTGACAAAGCCTTATCGGTGAAACATGTTGGATAGGACCTGTTGTAAAGACCAACATATAGTCACTGTGATGTATAACATATTTTGATGTGATGATAAATTTGGAATGTAATTTTAATCTGTATTTATTGTATGTTAATAAAATTTGTATTAATTAAATTAGCACCAGTTTATGGTGAAGATTTTTTTATGTGCCTTAACAGATTTATGTACCAAAAGCGCACCATAGACTTTAATGGAAAAAAAGTTTGTTACATTGTAGGCCTGTAATTTCTCAAAGTATGTCCATGGCAGACATCATGAATATAATAACATGTTCAGATGCTTTGTGAATAACTCACAGGTTACATAGGAGAGCATGGGGGAGGGAGTGATCCGTTCCCCTGCAGCTGCCTCATTAGATCGGAGCCACACGGAGCAGTGACTTTGCTCTCCTGTGGCTCTGATCTCTGCCTGACGAACCCAGCTCGTCCACCACTGTTCTGGCAGGTCACAGCTGGATGAGCTGAGTCAGCAATGATAGGGGGTTAAAACCGCACATTTCTGATTCTATGCATGACTCATGAAAAGTGAACATGGGTTGAGCCTCTGGAGTCTTTTCCAAAAAATTGTAACTCCTTCAGGGTGTAACACACTTGAGTCAATTATAGTTTGGTACCAGCACCACCCATTTGTTGTGTCCACATCTGCATCCCCGTCAATCCCTTCTGAAGGAGGCGGGGGGGGGGGGGGGGGGGGGGGGGGGGGGGGCATTGCCCATTGGCACTTTAGGTCCTCACATCCCCAGTTCCATCAGTGGAGCCAGGAATGTGAAGAGGGGAAGAGGGTGGGTAATTTCAACATATTACCTTGTAAACTCTTTTGATTACCTCTACCACTCTTTAAAAGTATGACTTTTAAAATGATATTAACATGTTATATCATAAGATTTAGCATAATAGAGAACCTGTTCACATACTCGTTCGAATTTGGTCGGCCATCTCATATTTAAATTTGTTCTTGTCCCCAATGAGGTATAATAAAGCAGAAGAAGTTCAGCTCGAACGTCCTTCTAAACGTAATTAGTAAAGTATTTGCTATCAAACTGTTACCGAGTTAAGACTTGATTAGCTATTGTGTATAATTGTAAAATAGTTTGGTGTTTCGCAGGAAACAAACATCCCCATCCTCTAATCATCTTTTTTTTTTTTTTTTCGCCATTAATTTGTCTGTCGCGCGGGATCTCCGCGTTGGAACATATTTTCTTTTACGCTCAGTGGGGAATTTTCAACTTGCATGTTTAGATTACGGCTGATTTGTCACTTCTCTCTGCTCCTTGCCGCAAGAAAGGGGCCTCCAGCTGAGTTAAAAACGGGGTTATATGCATATAAATGTCATTTTACTTACCCATTGTCATTAATGGAATAGCTCTTTACTACCAATTGTATTGTTCAATCATGATACTTGGGAGCAAGACTCTCTTGAAATACCAACGCTATTTTGTCTGAGTCGACTGATGTGATATTAAAGGAGATACGGACAACTAAATAATAATTTATGGTAATCAACTGTGTCTGTAAAACACGGTAAGTGCTGTATTTTTCAGAGAAATTCGCTGGGAAAAATTCTTATCCCACCGCCGCGTCTCGCAACTTTCCAAGATGGGAAAGGACACCGGTAATTACACAGTAGGAAGGCGCATAAACCACACACATGTCCAGCTATCTAAATCTTAAAAAATTATTAATAAAAAATTGTTCAACAAAATGTTTTAATTTTCATACCCAGAAATATCAACAGGATATCTAAAATAATTAAAATATTCCAGGGACACGGCTAAGCTTTTCAGTAAGGGTTTGTTTCCACATATGTCGGGACCCCCTACTCCAAGCATATTGGCTAGTACAACTATAAGTACAAAAAAATATAATTATTTCCTAATTCCCATAAATGAGACATTTTTATTTTGTGGATTCTTCTCAAACAAGAAAAAAGTCGGTATTTCCATAAGGCTTTGTCTAAGGGTATGTTTCCATTATACGTCCAGACCCCCTCTGCTAAGCATATTGCTTGGCGGGGATCCAAACGGAGCACATTACCTGCTCGGCAGATGCTGTGTTTACACATCCGCCGTTGCAGAGGGTCTAGCTTCAGCTTTGTATCGTGACATCACTTCCTCCCAACACCTCACTTTAGGTTTCAAAGGGAAAATTAATTAGATAGTCCACCTGAACAAACAGAATGGAGAAAAATCTTATAGTGATAGATGACAGAAAGCAGTATCAATAGTATAATGTTAGAAACTTTAATAGAATGGTACCTGACCGCTGAGAGAATATTTAAATATCCATATGCTGGTTGTATCTGTACGGGCTCCATACCCCGAAGACCAGGAACTGTCGATTTACATAAATTACCTCATTTGATTTATTATCTTTGATCACCTTTACAGAAACCTGTTAGTACCTCAGCTGAACAAGATGATTTAAACCCTTAGACAAATCTTTATTTGGGGTAAGGGACGTTAGCATTAACATGTCTAAAAATTTGGACACTTCTTTCCAGCGTTATATGTTACGTTTTTGTTTTTTTTTAACGAGCAAGCATGGTCATTGAGTCCTTGGGAGTAACCTGGGAGTATCCTGCAACAAAGTCTTGTAGGGTGCTCTGGTTAATATCAGGGGTTTTCTTAGACTCTGTGCCTTGGTCTACTCTTGCCTGGTGACACGGTGGGCCCACTGATCCCATGGTTTCCCCATGACAGATGTGTCATCTTTATCATTATTGGCTACCAATCAAACAATTGCTAAATTCTAATGCCCGAACACTATGAATGGTAAAACCTGTATTGCACTCCCATCTAAAACCATTCTCATATCTTTTCTGTTTTTTAAGTCTCTCTTCCTTAAAATCCAGTTGACCTCCATAGCTTGTGGCTATGGTGACTTCTACAGGTTCCCAGACCTTGTTCTTTGCCCAAATTAATTTATTAGCAAAAAACAGAGGGGCAGAGGTCTATAGTTAGTGTGGTAATGTGGTCACTGTCCCCATAAATTCCATGAATTTAAACACACTTGGGTGCACCAAAGTGATTTGGGGAGTACCCAGAAGGGATTGACCTTGAACTTTTGCTAGGTCTCATGTTTAATAACTGTCTAGTCTTTCATATATGCTTATTTAATAAAGTTTTAAAAATTCTTTCTATAAAATCTTTTCTTTGTTCATCGATGCAGACGTGCACGTTGTCCTGGTGCGCATCGCCTACGTCACTTCACTCTTCTGACCCCGACTACCAGGGGCTAGGTTTAGACCCCGCCTTCTTAGACGCCTTGACCTATCTACCATGAAATAATTATGTTCCATTAGGTGAGTTTGGCGAATGTCCGCTTGTGTGGCTCCGTTCTGGAGGAGGGTCCGCGTGCAGCACCACTGCTGCATTGTGGTTTTTAATTAATACTTAAACCTCAACCATCCGATCAGCCTCTACCCCTTGAGAGAGTCCAACGACGAAACGTACGTCGGGATGGCGAGGTCAACCTTTGGATGGTCTACATCCCCAAGTTCCATCTTATGAGGATGCTCATGTCAAGTGCCTAAGCTTTAGGCCTGTGGTTTATGCTTTTTGATTTGTACCTGTTGTTTTGGTATGGTCTTGCGCTATAGTCACCTCCATAATTGTATTAACCTATGTGTATCTGGGTCTGATACCTGGATACTTACGTATTAAATGTTAGTTTTTATCTAATGTCTATCTATTTACTTACCTCGAAGCCGCTAAAGTCCCCTTGCCCTGGTTATTGCTACTGGGGAGATTTTGCGCTTTGCTTCTTCCTTTTCTTTGTTCATCCTTTTGGTTTACATCTAAGACTTAAGGTCACGAAAAAATCCCCTGGGTGGGGCCACCCTAATGACTCCTGACAGTAGTTAAGGAGTGTATAGTTATATTGTGTTCAAATTCATTTATTCTCCCCTCCTTATGCCTGAACTATTAGTTTTTGTACCATCAATTACTTGTGATACATACATCCTTACAGTGCTGTCACATGTTTTAGCTATATCTTGTATTATATACTGTTATATGTATACTGTTATATATATACTGTTTTTTCTGTTCATGGCAAATGTAAAGAAAAGCAACCACAGCCTGAGTAGAAATGCCTCTCCACTGCCAGCATGATGTAGAGTAGAATACTTCTTAAGCGTAAGTTTCACTGCAATGAGCAAAACCTTGTCTGCTGATTTAAGGCAATGCCAAAACACTGAACAGATGGTTTTATTAGGCAAGTACATGCAAAATAAATGTTAATCATTTCAATTTGAAAACACAGGTATGTCAATAACTTGGACATTTTTGCAACTTGCAATAGTTAGAAGACTTTTGCGGGGTTGGAATACAAAATGTATGGAAATGTATTCCAGAAATTACAACTTTAACAAAACACAATACAGAAAGGAGTTACACAGTATAATGACGAGACAGAACAACTGGAGACAGGGTCAGGAGTTAAGAAGAACATTGATGAGGAGTGTAATGGCTACTCCCTCTGATCACATTCCAATAAACACAAATTACTGAAGAATTTAAGCGCCCAAGAGGCACAGGTGGCAGAAAACTCAAAGCATCTCAGCTTGATGTGTAGGCAAAGGCTTGTATGTGTGGAGTAGATGGTGGGAAATAGGAAAAGAAAAGTTCCTAAACAAGTTCAAACTGTCTGGCAGCGTCCATGTATGTCTCTCTTCTCTACTGCTTCTATCAGCAGGGCTCTGCTGGTAGAAACAGAACAGATGAGGGATCTGGCTGTGGCCGCAGCTCTCATCTGACAGCTCAGGAGAGCTGGCGGGAAGCCAAGACGCGGCCGCAGGGGTTTGTGTATTTGGACCCTAAGGCGCAGGCATTATTTCCCCCCAATTTTGGGGGTGAAAAAGTGCATCTTATGGTCTGGAAAATACGGTAACTTTAACCAATCTTAAGCACCCCTCATACACCTTTCATCTGTCCAAAACCGGTGTGTGTTTTTAAAGGGCAGGACAGCTTTCAGCAACACAACTAATATCACACTGATTGGACTCAAGGTTGGCTCACTCCTGGCTCCAATTAGCTCTTGGAGAAGTCATAAGCTAAGGGTTCACATACTTTTCCCACCCTGCACTGTGAATGTTTACATATTATGTTCAATAAAAACACGAAAACATAAAATGATACTGCAAAAACATTATAAGCAGACTGTGTTTTTCTATTGGTGTGACTTATATGAATATCAGAGCACATTTTATGACCAATTCATACAAAACTCCACGTAATACCAAAGGGTTCACATAATTTTTCTTGCAACTGCACCGCCAGGTCCTCCCTGATAGAATACATAGTGATTGGAAGGTATATATCACTGCTATGTAGTCCTCCTGATCGAATCCATATGATTTGAGGTATATCTCACTGCTATGTAGTGCTTGGACCTGTTTGATAGAATACATAGTGATTGAAGGTATATATCACTGCTGATCAGGAGGATCTCTGGCAGCTACATAGCAGTGATATATACCTTCCAATCACTATGTATTCTATCAGGGAGGACCCGGCCCAACATAGCAGTGATATATACCTTCCAATCACTATGTATCTTATCGAGAGGACCCGGCACTACTAGCCTGATATATCCTTCCAATCGCTATGTATTTTATTAGGGGGACCCGGCACTACTAGCTTGTGATATATACCTTCCAATCACTATGTGTTCTATACTGCTATGTAGTGCCGGGTCCTCCCTGAAATACAGTAGTGATTGGAAGGTATGTGTCACGGCTATGTTGTGCCGGGTCCTCCCTGATAGAACATGTGATTGGAAGGTATATTTCACTGGCATGTAGTGCCGGTCCCCCTGATAGCAGTGTAACCTTCTATCATATGTATTCTACTCAAACAAGGCCCAGCACTACTAGCAGTGATATATACCTTCCAATCACTATGTATTCTATCAGGAGGACCCGCACTACATAGCAGTGGTATATACCTTCCAATCACTATATATTCTATCGGGAGGACCCAGCACTACATAGCAGTGATATATACCTTCCAATCACTATGTATTCCATCAGGGAGGACCCGGCACTACATATCATAGATTGCCTGGAATGCTTTGTTTTACAGTATGGAGTGAGCACCCTAAAGCATGTACACCAACATCAAATGAATGAAATGAATAGGCGATGATGGTGAAATGTGTAAATTGCTCTGGTCTAAAGTATGCAAGAGTCAGGATTCCTTTAAGGTTGGACTCAAACATCATTTTCCCATTCACCTGTATATTTTAAACCAAAATATTTTGGAACATTATAGATTTCTATAGTACTCTCCGGAAAAAAAACCACAAACTATTTGTATATTCCAGAAGTCATTCACCTTTCATAGCAGCTGGCTTTATATATTGTACTATAGCCCGAGATGCTGAGGTTCTGTGGTCCTTCACATGTACAGCTGCCCCAATTCCTGCTGACAAAGAAGCAGCAGACCAGTTCAGATTCGTCACCCGGACTGGAGCAATTCTCCAACTATGCAAACGCCCAAAAGAATTAGCCCTGCGCCAGCTTGAGAAGTGACTGGTGTGACCGCGTGGAAAATGCTTGTGTGCTGATGTCTTCTTTATGCCTCACAAACTCCAGCTTACGCTCAGACTTTGCTATTCCTAGTGAAGGCCACTTCCCATTGGTTTATAGTCAACAGTACATAATGCACTGTGAAGTGGTTGCAGGTGGAATCGGCGTACAGTGCAGGATCAGCAGGCCCAGCCATGTTTAATTGTAGCTCAGCGTTCTCTTTGCTCAGCTTCTTAGCTGTTCGGGATACAAGGAAATGCTCTTTCCAATTATATCTTCGCTCGGCCTTTACAGATATCGGGATAGCCAGATAGGTCATTTCATCCACGCATTGCTTGAAAGAAGGTGGCAGGACGTTGAAGCTTGGCATTAAATCAACGCCGGGCTTTCCGCTCGGTAAAAATAAAGTATCACAACACTGAACCTTTAAGTGCTAAAGTCCCCACTTTAGCAATCTCCCACGATTATAATTGCAGCACGGAGATCACGGCCATGTATTAGATGGGGCTGTGGTCGACAGATCGGGTGCGGCACGCAATCTAGAACGCAGGCCACCATGTTTTTGATCGCTGGCCACGCAAGCCGATCGCCCCTGATCGGTCAATTAATTTAGATGCAAATTTTAAACGTGCCCCAATTCATTCTATATGGGCCCGATCAGGCGCTGGTCCTGTATGCCCCTATCGCGCAAAGTGGGGACATAGCCTTAATCATATGTGAATCCAGGTCACAATAGTATATTTTACTGGTTTGTCATTAGCTTTTCTTTTTTTACCTTAACTTTACCTGGTGATCTAACCAGTCGATTCCTAGTCCTCGGGTGCCAGCGCTCACAATAATAAATCAATCAATTATGCAGCATTTTTTTTTTGCAGAAAGCTAGGAAAAATATAAGGCTATGTTTCCACATACATGGGGACCCTATACGCTTATTGGGGATCCCAACGTAGCACATAGACTAACCTGCTCGGCGGATGCCTAATCTTAACGATGCAAGGCTCAACGTAGTAGAGTACCTTGAGCCTCTGCATTGCGGTTTGAATCCAGTGATTAAAATTGCAGGCAGGAAGAGGGTGTGTGTGGCAAGATGGCCTGTCCCACCCCTGACACTTCCTGCCTCACCCTGAAAAAATCCATTGATGGGAAGGGCTGCTGCATAGGGAGCAAAGGGTCCACCAACGTCATCACGCTACTGTCAGATATCGGAGGAGCTGGAGAGACTGCTCTGCTTTCTCCCCGGCTCAGCCGATGCTTTGCATGGAGACTCCACGGTCTCTAGGCAACGCAACGGACATCGGCCGTATTTACGGTCATGTCCGATATAGCTGTTTTCGAGCGGGATTGACTCGAAAACAGCGTTGGCCGCATATAATATGGGCCAGATAGATGGCCGTGAGCGTGCATGGCGTTCAAAACAGCCATTGATCTGGCCCATATCGTCACGTCTGTACTCTGCTTAAGGGTTTCATACAAAAGAACTTGAACAAAAAGTTATACACAACTTGTATATATTTTTTTCTTTTTATTTAAATGTTTTTAGTTTTTTTAACTTCACAGATCATTCATAATGCAATTGGAACAAATGAACATTAAGCGGGGAAAAAATATTTAAAAAAGCAATAAACTAAACAAAGACTAATGTTTATATTCAGGTGGAAATGATGCATCAATTTGCTTTTTGTCAAGGGATTGCTTTGCGTCGAGGGATTGCTTTGTGTCGAGGGATTGCTTTGCGTCGAGGGATTGCTCTGCGTCGAGGGATTGCTCTTCGTCGAGGGATTGCTCTTCGTCGAAGGATTGCTCTTCGTCGAAGGATTGCTCTGCGTCGAAGGATTGCTCTGCGTCGAGGGATTGCTCTGCGTCGAGGGATTGCTCTGCGTCGAGGGATTGCGTAGCCTAGAAAACATCAAATCAAAGCATTTAAGAAGTACATATAGTACAAACAGGCAGCGATCCCATACTTCGTTACGTTAATGGTCGAGGTATCGCTATACGTATTATATAATTTTTAGCTCCACGAAGCACAGCGCACTACATCAAGGCATGTGGAAACATGCTAATTTCATTTATATTATGCGTCAACATCCCTCCATTCGTCATTGTTTTAACATCGTGGAAACATAAATCAGAAACCTCTTACATAGTTATCTGTGTAGAAGATACCTACCTGTTTCTTTGGGGACTAAACTATATATTTGGTTTGTCCCAGAATACATCGACAATGGAGGACAGAAAGTGCTGGGCAACAGGTTACAGGCTGATGACGTCAACTACAAACTAAATATACATTTTTACATGTTCTAATTATGTATTAAAAGTAACATTTTGAGATATTCAAATATAATAGGGAGGCAAAATGTGTATAGTGATGGCGCCTGGGTAGAAAGGTTACGTGTCTGCTAGCAGCCAGTGTGACATGCGTGGAGCACAAATACTGTATTTTTCGGACTATAAGAGGCACTTTTTCACCATTAAAATGAATGGGAAAGTGTTCCTGTGTCTTAAAGTCCCAATATGTAAAAAAATTAAAAAATCCCAACCATCCGGGTAGCAATAGCTCTGCATCACAGGAGGCTGAAATTTGTTTCATTCCTCCAGCCATGCCAAAGAGCCACTGCCAAGAAGAGATGTTATCTGCACTAGCAGTACCCATTCTCTGAACACACTGACCAACTTATGGAGAGACATTTTACAATTAGATAACATGAGTTGTGTATTTACTTTAACATTCTGCATTGCAATAAATACATTTTGTGACTAAAACCCATATGTAAATAGCCGCTCATGAGTAAGTTGTTAGTGCCAGATTGTAAAATGTGTCTCTTAATAGGTTGGTCAGTGGATTCAGAGAATGGGTATTGCAAGTGTAGAAGCACATGGTAAAGTTTCAGCCCTGACACTCTGCTGCAGCAAAGACCTCCCTCCTGGCACTGGCCATTTGGCTGGAGGAATACAGAGTGAATACTGCATGGTCCAGTCCTGCCTACTGTGCGGAAACATTCTGTATATACACTGGATAGCTGAATAGCTCAGTTTTTATCCCTAATTTTCTATTCAAAACTTTGGGTGCATCTTATAGTCCGAAAAATACGGTACTTTTTAAGACTCTTCTCCCTGCTGTGTAATGAAGCAGAGGTTGTATCTTCATCAGAAGTTTGACTGGTCCACTAAAATACCGTATTTTTCGGACTATAAGATACACTGGACCATAAGACACACCCAGTTTTTAGAGCAGAAAACCAGAAAGGAGGGAAAGATGGGAGTTCATCTCTCTCTCTTCATAGCTTATACCAGCAGGGCTCTGAGCTCTGTTGGCATAATAATACAGTTCAGATGGGAGACCTGGACACCGGCCGCCATTATCTTTCATCTGACAGCTGCTCCAGCTCCCAGGCTGACCTCCTTGCCAGGAGAGCTGGCGGGAAGCCACGGCGCGAAGTTGTTAGTGCCAGATAGTTAAAGGTGTCTCACTATATGAGATGTAAAATGTCTCTCTCCAAGAATGGGTAACTCCTAGTGCTACTGCAGCTAAGATCCTCCAGCCTTAGCAAAAGAGAATGGAACAAATCCAAGTCTTCTGGGTTCCATAGCTATTGCTCCCAGGATGTTTTTTTTCACAGTGAGACTAAAGGATGCACAGATACTTTCCCATTAATATTTATGAGGAAAAGGTGTATCTTATAGTCTGAATACAGGTTTTTTTGCATACATTACAAGGGATACTTTAGCAAATTTTTCGTTCCCCTAATAGTTACTCCTCCATCCTTGCCCCTTCCTTCCTTCAGACCCACTTAAAGATTATAACAAACTTTAAAAAAAAAAAAACTCTGGCTTCCCGCACCATGCACTGACTTGCAGCTTTAGTACCTCCCATTAGTTTGCCCGCACTCTCCAAAGTTGTCTCACACAGACATGATCACTTAATCCTTCCTTTCCTGTATTGCAGCTACACGTTGGAATAACCACAGGTGGAGGATCTCAAAATCAGGTCCGTCCCATACCTTCTCTATAGCGCATCCACAAGAGAGAAAGATCCACACTCTTGGTTTAAGAACTCCAAACTTGAGCCTTTATTTTACCGTATTTTTCGGACCATAAGACGCACCCAGATTTTAGAGGCGGAAATCAGAAAAAAAATGTCATCGTGTTTAAATGAATGTGAGAAATCTCATGCAGTACCCAATTTCAGCCACAAAAATGATGTCATTAGAGAGCACACTTCGTCATGTCTTGTTCCTCATACACGGGGAAGGGAGCCCGTGGGGAATCAGCACTCCAATGTACCTTGTCCCCTCTACGCTGTGTGAGGAAAGTGGACACACACACACACACACACACACACACTCACACACACTCACACACACTCACACACACTCACACACACTCTGGGGCTCTGCAAATCTAACCAATACAGTTCAGATGGGAGATCGACTGTGTGCAGATCCCAGGAGAGCTGGCAAGGAGCCAAGTTCTGATCACCGGCAGCCAAGTGGCCACGGGTGGTCACACATTCGGACCATAAGACGCAGGCACCCCCCCCCCCCCAATTTTGGGTGTGAAAAAGTGTGTCTTATAGTAGGGAAAATACGGTACATGTTGAAAACACAACACAGCATACATAAAGTCTACCCCACATGAGGTCACCCTCTTATATGTGTCTTTATACTGGAGTTTTTAAACCAAGCATACATGAAGTCACCCCCACATGGGGTCACCCTTCTTATATGTTTCGCTCTACTGGAGTTCTTAAACTAAGCCTACATAAGGTCACCCCCACATGGGGTCACCCTTCTTATATGTTTCGCTCTACTGGAGTTCTTAAACTAAGAGTGAGGATCTTTCTCTTTTGGGGATGACCTGCGGCTTTAAATAGGCGACAACTCTTTCAAAGCATAATGCCCCCTCCCCTCTCCCTCAGGTGTCTATACTAGTCACAATGAAACAAACCTATAAGGCCAATCACTTAAAATATAAAAGTCGTATCAGCCATTTGTCTTCAATGATTTGTTTTTTACGAAAAAAAAAATAAGAGTGAAAAAACAATAGAGCATTATCTACATTCTTCTAAAACACACAAAACGGCTTCTGAATGTCAACGTTAATCTAAATCGCTCCCCTTTCCTCGGCTACTCTAAGAAACAGAAGGTTTGGTGCCTCTGAAGCTCTCGCTGTTTTTGTAGAAAAGAAGAAAAAAA
>CM070035.1:156242874-156262305 GCA_036250615.1 Ptychadena robeensis | reverse complement strand
AATAAAATTATTCCTCAAAAATACCACTTGCCTAATAATTCTGCACTCCCTGTACAACCTAAAACAGGTGAGTCAAACTCAAATACACTTGGACAAAGTCACCTTGATGTTTATTTATTATTTAAATTGTTGATGTTTTACCTTCTCCTCAGATATAATCATGAACCTTTTCCTTATTAAACAAACTTTGGCCCAAGAGATTATTTCTGATTTCCAAATTTGTCACATGGGCTGGAAATTGACAACCCTGCCGAAAACAACCCTACAGTGCTCAATCTTGTTGTTCTGTCACCCAACCACATTGATCTTGGGGAGGTGGGGAGAAAGACTCGCTTCTGCTCCAAGCACTGCCCTTCCCCTCTGCGTAAATACCAGCATACAGCATTTTCACGCAAAAAGGAGGCACTGCTAGGAGCCCAGAGGGAGTCTCTTCTCCAAGGTTTGAACATCTATATTCACTCTATAGCAGTGGTTCTCAACCTGTCTAGATCAGCAACCCCGAGAGTGACTTTGTGGAGTGTCACTTTCTGTATTTGGAACAAGGAAGTGCCAGTGTTGAGTGTCACTTCTGCATTCCAATTTCCATGCAAGTATAATGTTGCCCTCCTATTTTTCAACACTTGCTTGTGATGATGACTTGTGGGGAAAGACGTTAGGAGGGTGGGGGGCGTTACTCCGATACTCTCCCTCCAAACTTTCCACCCCGCTCTGATACTTTCAGGGACGTGGAATGGTCGTGCGACCCCAGAGGGGGTCTCGACTCACAGGTTGAGAAACACTGCTCTATAGGATGCACAGATATCTCCCCCCCCCCCCCCCCCCCCCCAGCCCCACATTACAGGGCGAAAAATATGCAAATAATGCAAAGAGGATTTTGCGGGCACCTGCCATATGCCCCATAGGCACTGATCATCACCATTACAGTGGCCCAATCTATAATTTACAAACTGCAGGCAACAGCACAGAAAAAAATATTTCACATGCATGCTTGCAGAATTCTTTAAATTTGAGATATACTGAATTTTTCGGACACACCGGACCAAAAGACGCACCATGTTTTTAGAGCAGAAAACCAGAAAAAAAATATTTAATAAGTTTTCACATCAGTTGGGTTAATGCAATGGATTTAAAAAATGCAATATGCAATTCAGCCAGTAGATGTCACTAGCAGCAGTACACTCAGCACAACGTCATCTTCTCACTGACTGGAAGGAGGGGGGCCCAACAGCTGCACAGTCTATTACTCTCCTCTCCCTCTCCGGCTGGCTGTTCCTGTGTCCATGGGAGCTGCAGTGATTGCAGTTTCCCAGGACACGGAGAGAGGGATAGATGGCAGTTCATATATCTCTCTCTTCATTGCTTATGTCAGCAGGGCTCCGTTGGCATAAGCAATACAGTTCAGATGGGAGATCTGGACACCAATATTTCTCATCTGACAGCTCCCCGGGTAATTTCCTTGCCGGCAGAGCTGGCAGCAAGCCAAGGCGTGACCACCCGTGGCCTAGAGGCAGCAGGGGTCTCGCATTCGATTTTGGGGGTGAAAAAGTATGTCTTATGGACCATAATACATACTTTTTCACCCCCAAAATCAAATGCGAGAAAAATATGTTATATGAGGTTTGAGTCACTGTCATTTAAACACATTTGTGATTAAGCAGCAACCAAAGGCTAGAACATGCAAGGGGTTAATAAACACAATGCCTATAGCTGTCCTTTTTTTGACTTATCAGTTTCAGGAGGTAACATTTCAATCAACTCCAGATGAAATATACTAAGCCTGAACAGACCAAGTTTGTCACCTACCCCTTCCTCTAAGCTGCTTAGACTAGCGGGAGGGGGCAGAGAACAGGGAGAACATGAAGAGGGGGGGGGGGATAAAAAAAAAGCAAAAACACTTTAAATTAAAACGCCAAACACTAGCAGACAGCACTTGTTTGGCTGATTAACTCGAAGACAAGCATTACAAGTAAATCTTAGCAAGGACAGTCACAAATTAAATTCCAGAGCTTTTAAGTACAACAAAGAATTCCTAAGCAAGGAGGATTAAGCAACTTTACACCCAGGAATGGCGCTTTAATTTAATTGTTCCGCGACTGCAGATTCATTATGCAAATATCACTTTTGTTTTAATTCCTGACCGCATTTCGCACATATAAGACGACAGATCCCACGCGCTGATGAAACCGTGTCTCCTGATCTATAATTACGGTGATAAAACTGTACATATTTAGTAGGAGAACTAAATGTATCACCCCCCCCCCCCTCATTCCCATTATTATAACTATATTCTATTAATATAAATCAAAGAAAGTGTAATTAGAGGTTAAAATATTAAGTGTGTTCCAATTAAACATCTCGCACAAATGACATTGTGATTAAAGAGCTGTGGTTAACTGCCTCACCTCCGCGATCTCTTGGGCCTCTGCGTACTTTCCAGATTCGATGAAAGCAAATAGGAGGTTGTGCAGCGTGCTCATTTCACCCTTTTTGGAACTTAGGTTATCCACAACTGGTGGGAGACAAAAAGTTGTTATTTTAAAAAAAGAATAAATCATGATGTGTTAAAAAGAACATTTTCACCTGCAATAGTGTCACTTTGGGTGCTAAGTGTCAGGGATAAGGGCTCGTCCCCCACTTGCGCAGGTGGCAGTTTGAAACGCAGGTTCCCCAAGCCCTTCGTCAAATCAAATCCAAATGCAATTGTTGCTGGATACAGGAGGAGAAGCTGTCACAGGCTAACCGGCATACATACAGCAGAGAAAAGTGTTTGGCTTTCATTGATCAGAGCCAAAGTACTTTTGCTTTGGCAGCCACTGTCAGCTTCCCGGAACCACACAGAGCGGAGTGTGGTTATGTCTCCACAGCGCTGTGTGATTCGTCGGGATCCCTTTGTTCAGCGCAGTGCTTGGCGGGGGTCCAGATGGATCCTCAGTTCACACATCTTCCGATGCAGGGGTTAACATACTGCACTTCGTTAACCCCTGCATTGGCAGATCAACTCAATGCCGTGAACACTGAGCACATACACATTACACATACACACCTCTGTCAGGCCCTTGCCAAGCACTGCTCTCAATGGAGGAGTCCCGATGGATCACACAGCGAGATATACCCTTTGTTAGCTGGCGGCTTTCCCTCCGCTGTTTGTGCATCAGTGTCCAGCCTGTGACAGCTACCCAACACACACCTCTATATACAGCCAAGTACAGGACACAATGCACTGCTCAAAAAGGATTTATAGAATTAGGGAATGCAAAAATAAGACTTCCTAGATCTGAATGAATGAAATATTCTTATGTGCTGACAAAATCACACAAATTTTATCAATGTTAAAACAATCTGCCACCTCCTCAGGAGCATGCCCAGGGTTGTATAGAGGTCATACAGGCATGTGGAGGCCACACACACTACTGAGCCTCATTGTGACTTGTTTTAATGACATTACATCAAAGTTGGATCAGCCTGGAGTGTTTTCACTCCAAATTCAGACCTCCATGGCGTGATAAATTTGATTTCCATTGATTGATCTTTGTGTGATTTTGTTGTCAGCACATTCAACTATGTAAAGAACAAAGTATTTAATAAGAATATTTCATTCATTCAGATCTGGGATGTCTTTTTTTGTGTTCCTTTTGTGCGAGGTCACAGACTGTCAGTCAGCTGGCAGCCTAGCACGAAGGGAGATGGAGGAGCTTCTAGCACCTGCCCACCCCTTCCTCCTGACAGCTTCTGTGGGAGAAAGCAGGCAGACGATCCGTTGGAGCTGAGGAGACATAACCATACTTTAGACCGATTTAAGAATTACAGACATGTCCATAATTAATTTGGTTGCCAACAATATCTACATGGAATGTTTCATGGTCTCTTAATGGTGACAACGGTGTCAAAATGACTACATGTAGTCTCAATCAGGATGCTACTTTGTCCATGTCACTGGCGTCATTGATGAGCTGGGAAACGGACGCCCCTCCAGTAACCATAAGGTCTATGGCACACCCCCCCACCATCGTTGTCACCGATAAAGCCAAAAGTTGCGGTGCCGTATATAAAGAATCGCCACAGCATTCCGGTTTTCCGGCTCCTGTAGCGGTTGGGACAAACCCAACAGCGGACGACCTGTGTTCGTCTCAACCGCTAGGCAGGTTAACATAACAAAGACATGGAAAAACAGCGCCCAAACAGCATCATGTGCTGTTTTCTGGGTCTTGGGGGACACGTCCATTGATCTTCAATGGAAGTGTTCCCGGTGCCACCAAGTGGCGCTGCAATGAAGACGCGGCATTCCACAACAACAGCATGGCGGAAGCACCGCTTAGATAATGCAGAGGGGACACTGTCCCATTCATTAGAATAGGAAGCAAACGCGCAGCCTCTGCGGGGAAAAAGAGGCAGTGGACACAAGACCTAAAAAGGTAGCCATACCAATCTAGCGGCAGATTGCATTGTGAGGACGTCACGCTGCAGCCGGTCGCTCAGAGAATCGGAGTGCAGCCTTTGTGTGCTGGACATTGGTCGCCATCCAAAGTAATGTGATCGGCCAGTAATTTACTGACCCGTGTGATCCGACTTGCGGTGCAATCCTGCTCGATCTGTTAGGTGGGGGCATCCCATTTGCATCCAACCCAACGCACACGCAACAAACTAGGGGGCGGGCCCCCCTGGGAGGTGCGAAGGTATTCCAGGGGGGTACGGGCCCTCATTCTTAACCCGTGTTGGATAGTGAGGGGGGGGGGGCTCGATAATGTTCCTAAATAGAAAAGGGGGGCCCACTGGTCTATGGCTACGTTTAGTCCAAGTTTTTTTTAATGTAGACCGCTGTGAATCTGAATTTGACACCCCTAAAGTAGTTTGACCACCACTGCTCTACAATATTCCTTTTTTTCCTTTTTTCTAAAGCCTTGCCCTTGCACTGGCAGAAACCCATTAGGATGGCTGTGCGATCTCCATAAAAATGCTTAGTAAAAAATGAAAAATAATGACCTGGGAAAGAAAAGGAGAGAAAGAAAAAAGTCTGAACACTAGAAAGCCGCTATTCATACAGTCCCGGGGAAAGATGAGAAAATGGCGGTGCCCACAGCAGTGCCTGCTCTTAATGAAAAGGTGATTCTCACTTACAGATCAATTACAAAATGTATGGCTATTATACACAAAAGCTGCAGAGAACGCTTCTCAAAAGGGTCTCCGCTTAGAATGAAGTATGGCCGTTGATGGTTTAATTCATTATTCGGGAAAACATGGGAGGGCATCGGGATAATATTGTGAGCATAATACCTGTCATTCATTAGCCTTTGTTGAAATGTCACCTCAAACTGCGGACTCCCACAATAAAAAGGCAACGCTATGGGAAGGCTTGTAATTAAAGGTTTGCTAAATTTTCTAAGAGCTTCAAATACAGCACAAAAAAAAGCTTTTTATCTTAGACTTCATGTATAAACACTTACCACAAATGTAAAAAAAAAATAAAGGGATCGGAACCTACCCGATCAGACATAACAAGAATTAGGCTGTTAGGCAATGCAAATGGAAGTTTCAATCTTTGTTATACTGAGAAATGTACACTTGCCTTACAAAATGAATGAGAACGACGATAAGATAAAAAGGACTTAGCCAATCATCAGAGATCAGCAAAGGTAGGTAAACCTGATCATGTTTTAGGCCAGTGGGGGGCGCGAAGGTTTTCCAGGGGGGCGCGGGCCCTTATTCTTAAAATGTGTTTGAATAGGGAGGGAGGCTCGATAATGTTCCTAAATAGAAAAGGGGGGCCCTGCAAGGAAAGTTTGGGAACCACTGTTTTATAGTGGTATATAGGATTATAGGTTGGGTACACGTACACAGTCCTCATAATATGGCAAATAGTTTATACTTTCATGGGACAACACTGAGGATTTTTACTAATTTAATACAATGCTTGTATAACAATGTGAAACCCCCTAAATAAACAGTGCTGTCCCCTCTAAATAACTCAACACACTATTCTCTAAACCACAGGGAGCAAAAGTGAGTACACCCCTAAGTGAAAAATTAGTCCTTAATTTTCCCTCCCCTGTGAAACATTTTACAAGGTCTCAGCTGTGAATGGGGAAGTGAACCATGTCTTATGGCAGTGGTTCTTAACCTGCGGTTTGGGACCCCCTTGGGGATCGAACGACCATTTCACAGGGAGGAAAAAAAAAAAAAAAAAGTCAGAGGTAATGTCACAGGGGTCATGAGTTCACTGAAAGTGTCAGAGCAGCTGCTTAAAAGCAGAAGTGCCGATGCCCACAGGCAGGGTGAGAAGTTAGGAGGGAGAGTAACACAATAAGAAAAGATGAGGATGCTCACCTTTCTAACTTCACAGTCTGCACATAATTTGCACAAGCAGGGTTGGAAAATAAAAGAGGGGAGATTTATACACTTACCTAATTCAGGAAGTAATGCTGCAATTTGTCACAGTATTGGAACGTGGAAAGGACACTGTGCACCAGCACTTCCGCATTCCAAATACAGGAAGTGACACTTCACGACATTACTTTTGGGGTCACGAATCTAAAAAGGTTGAGAACCACTATCCTATGGTAACATTAGACCAGGACAAACTTATTTCGTTCAAATGAGCCCTGCTGATATAAGGAATGAAGAGAAGAGAGAGACTGAAAGATGAAGTTCCACCTATCTCTGACTATGTGTGAAAGCTGTGCACTCACTCTACAGATTCCACAGACACAGCCATAGAGGAGAGACATCTGCAGCCATTCTCCTGCGGCCCCCCTCTTCCACTGATGTGTGAGGAAGATGACATGATGTGACTTGATACTAGTGCTACTAGTGACATCTTGTGGCTGAAATTTGGTATTGCATCGATCAAATTGATTTGAACACTTTAAATGTTTTTTTTCTGGTTTTCTTGCTCTAAAAACTGGGTGTGTCTTAGGGTTTGTTTCCACATACGTCACGTATACGCTTAGCGAAGAAGATCCCGAGATATGTGGAAACAAACCCTAAGACACAACCAGTTTTTAGAACAAGTCCCAACATAGTACATAGACTTACCTGCTCAGTGGATGCTGTGTTTAGGGCTCGGCACTGCGAAGACTCAACATCCACCGAGCAGGTAAGTCTATGTGCTACGTCGGGACATCCACTAAGAGTATACGTTTAGTGGAGAGGGTCCTGACATATGTGGAAACAAGCCCTTATGGTCTGAAAAATACAGAACAAACAATATTTACCCCAACCGGGAAAGTTCCATCAGAAGAAAAGAACTTTCTATAAGGCAGTGGTTCCCATACTGGGGGGCGTGAAAGGTATAACAGGGGGGGGGGGGGGGGGGGGGGGTGCGGTTGGCCCTTATTCTTAACCTGTGCTTGAATAGGGAATAACGTTCCTAGAAAAGGGGGGCCCTGCAAGGAAAGTTTGAGAACTACTGCTATAAGGGCCCTTTCACACTATAAGCACTGTGTGTGTGTGTATCTATCTACCATACACTTGTGCAGCATCTGCACAACAGGGTCAGTGTGAGTAGGAAACCTGTGTACTTGGCTAGTGTAAAAGAGCCCTCAAACTACTCTAGACACATACCAAATTGTCCGGGCTATAAGATGCACCGGCACATAAGACGCACCCAGTTTTAGGGCAGAAGAACGAGAAAAAAATATTTAATAATTTTTCACATCAATTGGGTTAATGCAATGAATTCAATGAATGCAATATTCAATTCAGCCAGTAGGTGTCACTAGCAGCAATACACTCTCAGCACACATCATTCTCTGTTCGGCAGGAGGAAGGGGGGCAGACATCTGCAGAGTGTCTCCTACTCTCCTCTTCCGATCAGCTGTTTCTGTGTCCGTGGTAGCTGCAGAGTGATTGCAGTTTCCACAGACAAGAGAGAGAGAGAGATATAGATACTAGTTCATCTATCTCTATCTTCATTGCCTATGGCAGCAGGGCTTTGAGCTCTGCCGGCATACAAAATGATACAGTACAGAGGGAGAGCAGGACACCGGCCGGCATCTCACAGCTCCCCGGCTAATCTCAGAGCCGGGAGAGCTGGTGGGAAGCCAAGGTGTCGCGCATTCAAACCATAAGAAGCAGGTACTTTTTGCAACCAATTTTTGGGGTGAAAAAGGTGCGTCTTATGGTCTGAAAAACACAGTATATAGCACTCCCTAATCAAGACAGAGACCGCAATAAACAATATGGCAAGACAGAAGAAATTACATCGGGGAATGTTTTTACATAGAATAGAATACAATAAGAGTGTACACATACTTTTCTTTAGAATTTCTGTTTCTCCCTTTTGTACCGCCTTTAACATCAATGTGTAGATCGATGGAGAGTAGTTGTACTTCTCTTGACACAAAACCAAGGCATTGAATGCACTAGAGAGATCATTCCTGCAGCAAAAGAAGAAGGAGAGAAAGTTTTACGCAGAAAACGAGACAGTTGGATAGCTTGTACTATACAGGGGGAAAAAACATGTAATGTTTTTTAAAAACAGTTCTATACTCAAAATAAAAAACACACATACAATACATTGACATAATACAAATCTTTCAGCAGTTTGGCGAAACTGCTACACACACACACACACAAAAAAGTACTTACCTTCCCCCCTTTCCTCATTCCTAAGTACAGCAGTGAAAGAGGGATATGTCGCTTCCCTGTTCAACCAACATATCCTCGAGCGGGATCACTGGTGGGCATTTCATCTAGCATTAAACTAGTGTATTGGTGCCTTTATTCTAATGGTCTTCTGACTGGTCTGTAGGAACCTGAAGACGACCACTGATTATTTTGGAATTGAAGTGGCTATCCAATTGACCATCCAATTGTGTTCTTTATAACGGTCTAGTCATGAACACTTTCAAGAACTTCGCTCCTTAGAATTTGTATTTTGCATTTGAAATCACACCTTGCTCTTGGTAATTATTGGTGGTGAATTGGCCATCTCCTGCACATAGGGCAGTGGTTCCCAAACTGGGGGGCGCAAAGGTATTCTGAGGGGGCGCAGGCCCTCATGCTGAACCTGTGTTTGAATGGGGAGAGTGGGCTCAATAATGTTCCAAAATAGAAAAGGGGGGCCCAGCATGGAAAGTTTGGGAACCACTGACATAGGAGGTGACAGGTCCGTGAAGGGAACCATGGAACAGCAAAGACATGTGCAGTGTTAAAACAGAAAAAGCAGAACGTAGGAAAAACATGAAAAGCACTTTAGTTGAAGGGGAGATTTCGATGGATATTTATTGCCTGACAGGTCCTCTTAAAAACTTCTTTCAGGCAAAAGTTAACATTATAGAGAAGAAACACTTCTTACAAGAACTATCCTTCACCAATTTATAATCCAATATAGAACCTCAAATACCACAATATGGAATTCCAACTAAAAAACCCAAACCCATTTAAACTCTGAAGAGGGAGAGTACCAGTCACTTTGTAACAAACAGAGAATTCATTTTCGTCACATTTACTCACTTTTAAAATTAAACGTTTCTCATCCCCCACTGTTAATCACTATAAACTTCCTTCCCTTGCCCGCCGCAGCCACCACTTTGCCATGCAACTGAATTACTATTTTATACCCAATGTAGATTTGAGGGTGTACTAAAGGGGGGAAGTAAAAATACTCGCCGAAAAACATTAATTTGATTGCAATAATACTGACAAGAGGATAAAAATAAGGCCTTCTCCTGCAATCTCGCTCTTCGTGATTCCTGCTTACGGTTCATCTCCCAGCATCCCACTGAGACATTTGAATTTTTGTCATTTGGGGTGAAGAGTAAATTACAGGTTCACTTCGAGCCTTTAAGGTGATGGTAGCTGGATAGGAGAGCCTAAGGCATATCAGACCGTGGTCATGACACACTGGGCGGAAGGCGCTGTCAGTGGAAGCACTAGTTGTCTTTGTATAAGAGAACTGCAATGGGGAATAACCTATTCGGCAACTTGCTGACAAGGCAAAAAAGGTCAATACCATCATTTTTAATAATCCAAAACATACCGTACATAGTATAAATGTGATGCTAATAGTATTCACAACTATCTAGAAGAGGCTGGGTACTTAAAGCAGACCTACCACCTCCGATTCTGCTTTCTTTTATTGGCGATAATAGGGCAGATTGGATGTCCAAAGACGTAAAAATATATACTTACCTGGTAAAACTTTTAAAATACACAGACGCTCTACCTCCTTAATGACTTGTGTCGCATGAAAGGTGACATGGGAGAGAAGACATCACTTCTTCCCATGTTCCCCCGACCACATCTGAATCGGGTGACACTTTGCATCACCAGATTGGTGGATGGAGTGAGACTGAAAGAGTCTTGTATGCAATTACTGGACAAGACTTCGATTGTGTGCTTCTGAACATCATACACTGCTATACTATTCTCCTTACATATCCATACATGTACATCATATAATGTACAAAATAATTATATTAGGAGACACATTCTTCTTCCCAATCAGTGAAACTGAAGTTGCTTCCCACCTAACTTCTGTGGCTACCACTGCCAACGCCCAAGATATAGTAGCTAATGTCACAACTCCCTTTGAGTTTGAAGCCAACACTGGGTACTTTCGGTGGACATAAAGGAAAAAAATATGTAAAAAAGAAACCAGCACCCCAGCCACAATTGTGACTCCGTCACCTTAAAACCCAGGTGCCCAACCTGCGGCCCTCTGGGCATTCTTTAGCGGCCCCCTTGGTCCTCCACTTGCGGCCCTGAAACCTGTTATTACATAGGAACTCCCCTGTCCACTGATTCCGCACTGACAGGTCTTCGGCCAGGAACTTCTTAAGGGCCCCATAACCTTTAGATTTTTGTCAGATTTCCTTTAGATCTCCTTTTGTATTACCAAAACCATGTAATATGAGGGACTTTTTATACAATCAAGTCTACCTGTGTTCAATCGCAGAGGACCCTATACCACACAGTTGTTGGTAGATCTAAAGGATATCTGACAGAGAGATCTAAAGGTGTATGGACCGCTTTAGAGTGGTGATAAGTAAAAGCCAATCAGTGGCCCAGATTTCACCTGAGCAAGTCCATCGCCTTTACACCTCTAAGTGTTGACGGGGGGGCGGATCAGCAGACTGGTGAGTGCCTTAGCTCCCACTATTCCACCAATGAACAGGGGGGGCTTGTATAATACATATTGCGGCACATAGATCAAAGGCTTTGACAATATCTATGAGGGACATAACCTTTGACAATGTATATGACACAAAATGTGCATTACCGTACTACAGTGTTCCCTCATGCTTGAAGTATCATTTAAAAGTTTTGTTATTTAAAAAAGTTAAATAATGTCTTCTATTTCTGTCCTTTTCGATTATAAAATGCTTAAACAAGTCAGTAAAGGTTGAAAATGTTATGTGTGGCCCTTTAGTGATGCAGAGGGCCACACTTGTGGCCCTTCATATCAACTAAGTTGGCCCTTAAAGCGTTAAAACATGGCAAAGCAGAACACAATAGAAGGATGCCAAAGTTCGTAAAGATATCTTAAGGCCCCCATACACGTACCGAGCAGGGACCGACAGACGAGCGGTGGAGTGTTTCCCTGAAAATAAGTGTCTTATATTAATTTTTGCTCCCAAAGATGCCATACATCTTATTTTCGGGGGATGTCTTTTTTTCCATGAAGAAGAATACGGCACTGGGGTATCAGGGTGTGGGGATCACTTATAATGACACAGGAGATCAGAGGGGGGAATCCTGTTATGTACCGCATTTTTCAGACTATAAGACGCACTGTCTGCGTCTTATGGTTCGAATGCGCGACCCCAAGGTGGTCGCGCCTTGGTTTCCCGCCAGCTCTCCCAGCAAGGAGATTAGCCAGGGAGCTGAGATGAGAGATGTGGCCGGATCTCCCATCATAACTGTAATGCTTATGCAAACAGAGCCCAGAGCCCTGCTAGTATAAGCAATGAAGAGAGAGATCGATTAACTGCCATATAACCCTCTCTCCGTAGGAACTGCAATCACTGCAGCTTCCACGGACACCGGTACAGCCAGAGAGAAGAGGGAGAGGAGAGACTCTGCAGCTGTTTTCCCCCGGCCACCCCCTCCTCCCATTCAGTGATGAAGATTAGGTTGTGCTGTGAATGTACTGCTGCTAGTGACATCTACTGGCTTAAATTGATATTGCATTTAATAAATCCATTGCATTAACCCAATTGATGTGAAAACCATATATTTTTTTCTGGCTTTCTGCTCTTAAAATTGGGTGCATCTTATAGTCCAAAAAATACTGTTTATCGTATTGGTCATATTGTCCAGTCCTACACGTGGTTATCTGCTGCTCGACTTTGCCTCATGTCAACAGATTAAAGTGTGTTACCAGAAAGATTTGGCTTGTGCACTCACATTAATTAGCAGCCGGTGTTCCCCAACACATGGTACAAGGGCAATTTAAATAGAAGAGTGCTTCTGATGGTTACAAATGCACCAGAATTACCCCCAGACCGGAAAGCCATGTAGCCAGAACGCATCTTAAAGATTATTCTTTTGAATTTGTGTATCATCTGCAAACCTATTTATTAAAGGGCTTAGCGGCTCTATAGAATACATTTAGCCGATATTGTATCCTCGCTGCTGCTTTCATTATCTGCCTATCTACCTCATCTGCGGCAGCTTCAAGTTGACAGATCGAAAATACAGCGCCTCTTGAAAGGTGAGATTGATGGCATGAGATGTTAGAGAGAGATCTATAACGGCACAAAAAAAAGACAGACTTGCCTGTAATTTCACACTCGGCAACAAACGCCACTTTTCAAGAGGATGATGGCAAAACAATTATGCTATAGTATGGCCTGACTGTACCCAATCCCCACAGCAGGAACAGAACTGTTTTAGGTCAAAACGATTAATTAATGAACGATTACAGTGCCAGTCAAATGGACAAGCTAATTGACTTCAGTCTCCGAACGCGTGATGTGAAAAGATATTTCTCAGAGGACGTACAGTGATGAAAGAGACAATGGGGTAAAATGGAATAAAAGGCTCTCCAACCTAAAAGACAAAAGTGCTGTTGTAAAGCTGAAACATAGCACATTAGTATTCCAACTGTAAACCTGAATAGCAGATTTTTAAATCTGGGGAGGGAGGGTGAGCAAAAAAAGGGTCAGTTATTATCATAGGGGATTAAAAAAAAAAAGTATTGGAATGAAACAAAGATATATTTGTTCCCAATGTTTCTCATTGTTTGAATACTGACAGCTTAAAGCTGAAATTAATTTAAAAAGAAGGACTCGACAAAATAAGAGAACAGCCTATAAGACTTTTATTCTTCTTCCAGGACAAAGAATCTCCAATGATATTCATCAAATCCATAAAACAAAGAGCACTGGTGTTCAAAGGTAAACCACTACGGAGTGAAGGCCCCAACATGCAAGGGGGCCGACAAAGCAGGTCAGATCAGCTCTGGAAAGCAGCGTGATGAGGTCATCAGGCTGCACTCCAGAGATGTTAGCTTAGCGTTTCTGGCCGATGCCGGCATGGTCTTCATTGACGTTAACGGCATCGGCCAGAGATGATCGGACATGTCCGTTCTCGAGCTGTGGGGCGTCATGGATCGGCGGCAAAATCGGCCGCCGCTCAGTGCTTGTATGGCTAGCTTTAGAAAGAAACCATATATACCGTATATTTTTTTACCATTAGACGCTGTGTTGCATAGGACACTTCCTATACAGTGGAGCATCTGATGACAAATACTCTGGCTTTAGTCCTACTCTACTAGCTGGAGCTCAGTGTAGTGTTGATCGGGAATATTCTCATTGCACATTTTTATTGCCAATATCTGCAATAAATTCAGCAAGGAGTGTGGTCCGGGTTGCAATCGGACGCACTCATTACACCCCCACATTTGGACCCTTGTATTGGAACGAATAACTTTTTTTACAATCTAAAAATTTGCCCATTGAACTGCATCAATAATTAACGCTTTCCTGTCTGTGACCAAAAAATCCCCAGCTTAAAGCGATAGATGGGAGAAAGAAAGAAAGAATACTAAAAAAAAAAAAAATGGGAAGAATAATAGAACAAACTGGTACAGAAGCCTGGAAGTTTTTATGCTGTATGTACCGTGTTTCCCCAATGATAAGGCACTGTCTTATATATTTTATAAAAACGCCAAAACATGCCCTAGGTCTTATTCTGATCACTCTGTGCCATTCATTGTCCCCTTTGATCACTCTGTGCCAATCATTGTCCCCTTCTGATCACTCTGTGCCAATCATTGTCCACTTCTGATCACTCTGTGCAAATCATTGTCCCATTCTGATCACTCTGTGCCAATCATTGCCCCTTTCTGATCACTCTGTGCCAATCATTGTCCCGTTCTTATCACTCTGTGCCAATCATTGTCCCCTTCTGATCACTCTGTGCCAATCATTGTCCACTTATGATCACTCTGTGCCAATCATTGTCCACTTCCCCTTCAATGACTCACTTTTTTGGGTTCTACCGGGTAACAGACTCTGTTACGGCAGGGATCAGCAACTTGCTTGTCCTTCCTGTACTGCAGCCAGCCAGTCACACAGTTACCCATTGTACCACCCGAATGGGAGATTCGGGCAAGGGCAGTTATCAGCGGGTGTCTTTTTGCGGGGGTGGCTTATTATTACGTTTTGGGCAAAAATCAGGGCGTGGCTTATTTGATGGGGATGACTTATCATAGAGGAAACAGGGTAGGTGGTCCTGTAGTTTCCATAACCAAAATTTACATTAATTTAAAGGCTTATGGTCTAATATATGGGATTTCTGTGTGTGTCACCCTGGCTCCCCTATACGCATTCCCTGCAATAATTGTAGATTATTATTGACCTACAGGATGATTATGAAAGTCTCCTGCTAGAGGGCGTAGTTTGCTTGGATTTACTATCCAAAGCCTCATTTTTATATATATTATTTTATCTATATTTCTTGTTTTTTTTACCTCCCTGATAATAAAAAATTACAATCATCCTGGTTATAAATGGCTAGTTGATCAGCAGCAGGGATGGTCCTGCATTTTTCACCCAGACTGGGAGGATTTGGGACTGAATGGCCCTTACAGGTTCATTGTCTCTGTCAAATGTAAAAAACCATTGCGACCAATTGGTTAAAGTTTGCCCACTCCTGTTCTATAGAAACAGAATATGTTTGGGACAAATGAGTACATCCCTCATTACCCTGTGAAAATTCAGCACTATTCCACCATAACATTGTGTTCCTCCATTCCTGGTGTGGTAGCCATCTGACCCACAACACAGACATCGAACAACAGGGAATGTGTAGGAAGTAAGATTCATGGGGTAGAGCACCTTGAAGGAGGGTAAACATGGGTGCGTTATACCGCCTAGGACACTGTTCGTGGCACATCATGTGTGGTCTGCAGACTGTTTATCATGCAGCAGTCATTGCTTTGTTGGTTTAATACCATGTTTTTATCATTGTACTTGCACCTACCATACACTATTGCTGTCTAATTTTGTATACAGCGTATTGTACTCTTGATTTCTTGTTCCATTAAATATTGTTATATACCTTTCTATATATTTTGCCTCCACCTAAGTTGACCTTTAAAGTCCCCCAGCCCCTGCCTCAACAGGGGAAAGTTAGCTTGGTATGAGGTGGATACACCTCATCCATAGTTTAAATTCTGTAAACATGGTAGTCATCAACTACTGTGTTTCCCCAAAAATAAAACAGTGTCTTATATTCATTCTTGCTCGCAAAGTTCCCCCTGTGTCTTATTTTCGGGGATGTCTTATTTTTCCATGAGGAAGAATATGACACAGGGATCAGAGGGGGGGGGGGGGGAATCAAAATGGCACCGGAGACTCAGAGGGGGAGAATACCATTTTAGTAACCCCTTCTGATCCTCCTGTGTCATTTTGATTGCCCCCTCTGATCCCACTGTCCAGAGTTACAGAACTGTATCTTCCGTGGTGTCTAATTTTGGGGGGATGCCATACATTTCAGGGTGAGGCAAAAATTTAAGGATGCCTTATTTTCGGGGAAACAGGGTAGGAGGAAATTTTTCTGGGACAGCCATTTTAGGAGGATCATTCAAGTGTATAGGCCCTCATACACGTGTCGGATTCCCAGCGCATTCCGGGACGATCGATTCCGGGCGCGTGCATGCGAAACGATCGTGCCGGAATCGCGTGCAGCCCACCTTGTCCGATCGTTCGCGTCCGATTGATCGGGGGCTCAGAATCGGATCCGACGGAGAACCAACATGTTGGTCTTTCTGATCCGATTCTGCACACATCAGGGGGAGTTGCCATTTGGGAAGTAAGCGATCGGACACGGAATCGTCCAGGAATCCTTGGGACAAGGTGGTATGCAGCGATCGGATACTCTTAATTGGCCGATTGATCGGAGCTCCGATTCCCGCTGAGATCGCCGGAATCGATCGGATGAGTGATCAATCGGCCATGGAATCCGACTGTGTATGGCTAGCTTAACTGTCATGTGTCACCATTCTTTTTCAAAATTGTAAATATTTAACAAAGTGAGAAATAGACTTAAGTAAAAGGGTGACTGCAGAAGCATAATTTCTTCAGGTGTATGACAACTATGGTATAAAGAGATTAGGTTCACAGCTTATATGAAAATAACCAATGAAAAAAATCTATTGATTGATATTAGTGCGGAGAGTTAAGACATTAGACTTAAAGCTTAAGCTAAGTGGCAATTTACAGAAGGTTTCCGTTGATTGAAAAGCTTTCAAAACCTGAAACCACTAGAGGATAAGAGAATAGGAATTAAAAAGGAGGATGGTGAAAACAATGTTAGTGCAAATCCTTCCAGCTTAATTGCTAAGTGGATGCGGTCACAGATTGAAGAGGCAACCGGCACTTCTCAAGTATAAAAATAAACCAAATCATGAAAATATGATCGGATAAAGCTTGACTCAAATACACGTTATATTTAGATGTGTGTCAATCCTCACAATGTGTGAGGGGTTCATGGTGCTCAACTGTGCTTGAATCTACAAAAAAAAAAAAATCGAGCCATGTACGCCTAGCTTTAAGGCCCCCGAACACGTCTAGATTTTCCTTTCAATAAACTTAAAAAGATAAATTTTCTTGGGACAGGGATTGGTGATTGATTGTAATCTATGCCAGCTGTATTAAGGGCTTGTTTCCACTTGTGCGGAAGCCTGCGGTTGACTACAGGGTGGATGAAACTGCGCCCATGTAGTTGAATGGGCTAGTCCCCGGCTGTGGTCAGGGGGCGACCGCCGCCTAAAAACTCGGCCGACCGAGTTTTTAGGCGGCGGTCCGCGCTATTCCGCAGCTGCCCAGCACTGACCACGGCAATAGAGGTGAATGGTCCCAGCTAACAACCACATAAGATGCGGTTCTTAGCAGGGGCAAATCTAAGCGGCTGCAATAGTGCGGCCGGCAGCCGCACAAGTGGAAAGAAGCCCTACCAGAACCTACTTGAATTAAGGTACACATTCAATAAAACCAATTAAAATATTCCAGCATGTCTGATAATTTTTCGATCCAAAATTTTATATTTTTTTTTATCATTCTAGGTCGATCTAACAATGTGGGCTGCCATAGATTTTTAATCAATCAACAAATTTTTTTTATTGAATTAAGTAGATTGAACGTGACAGGTCTATGGGGAAAAAGCCTGATAACTAAACACCTCATGTAGCGTTCAATAGGCGATTGTGGTAAATGCTTTTATACGAGTTCTTACTGAGCTGCCACTATCTCCTACTTTTAGCTCCCCCTCTCTCTTTCACTCAGCTGTCGCTGGAAACAGCACTGATAATTGAATATGTGTAAGCAGCCTAAAGCCCCCCTCCCATACACCTTACAATATTATCATACAATTTCTGTGCAATTAGCTTTTCTTCTGCCAAAACCATGTAATATGAGGAGCTTTCTAAACCTTCCAATCACTATGTATTCTATCAGGGAGGACCCAGCACTACATAGCAGTGATATATAACTTCCAATCACTATGTATTCTATCAGGGAGGACCTGGCAATACATAGCAGTGATATATACCTTCCAATCACTATGTATTCTATCAGGGAGGACCCGGCACTACATAGCAGTGATATATACTTTCCAATCACTATGTATTCTATCAGGGAGGACCCAGCACTACATAGCAGTGATATATACCTTCCAATCACTATGTATTCTATCAGGGAGGACCCGGCACGACATAGCAGTCATATATACCTCCCAATCACTATGTATTCTATCAGGGAGGACCCGGCACTACATAGTTGTTGATAGATCTAATGGAAATTGTATGGGGTAAGCTAAAAGGTGTATGGGGGGCTTTAGGCTGCTTACACATCTTCAATTATTAGTGCTGTTTCCAGCGACAGCAGGGTAAAAGAAAGAGGGGGGGGGCTACTACCCTCCACTAAAAGTAGTAAATAGAGGCAGCTCAGTAAGGAGTCATTTACCCAGTAAAAAAGTATTAACCTCAATCACCCGTTGAACGCTACATCAGCTAAACGCCCCCAAAAACACCCCTGCACTCATTCTTAGGCTGCCAAACACTGTGGAAACATAGCCTAAGTCAGTGGTTCCCATTCTTTTATTGCAAGGCTCCAGTTTTCTATTTAGGAACATTATCAAGCCCCCTTCCCTCCTTTTTCAAACACATGTTGAGGCTATGTTGCCACTTAGGCCAATAATGGCCGGTGCTGGCAGTTAATCATCTGGCAGGGACAAGCCCATTGAAAGTAGTGTAGGCGATTTTGCAGGCAATTAATCGCCTAAGTGGGAACATAGCCTCAACATATGTTTGAATAGGGAGGGGGGGGGGGGCTCGATAATGTTCCTAAATAGAAAAGGGGGGCCCTGCAAGGAAAGTTTGGGATGCACTGGCTTAGGCTATGTTTCCACAGTGTTTGGCAGTCCGCCAAGCTCCCTCTGTTAACGCATCTTTGATGCGCTAGGAGTAATTCTTCCAAACACCAAATTTTCTGGTCAATACAACAAGTGCAAGCAGCTTGGCATGTTAAAACCGCTACCCTGTGTTAAACATAGATTACTACCTTAATGCATATGCAGAGTAAGGTGCTTATTGAATACTGGGCCACTCGCGACGCTAACTCTCTCGTTGCATCTCCTTTGCTCAGCCACAATACGGGGAGTCTTGAAGGAGACTGGTGTTGCAATTACAACTAATCATTGCCAAAAGGAGGAGGAAAAAAAAATTAACTGTGTTGAAGGCTTTGTAATTTCCCTAGGTACAATTTAGCTGTCACTTATTTTAAAATTTACTCAAACATGCATTTCGAACAGTGCTAACTTCACATGTCAAGTGCTTTCCAGCCAATTAAGTCTACACTGGAAGTCTGTGTTAAACAACTGAGTGATTAGACAGGATAGCTCATTTCCTTGCTCTTTTGTTCCATATAAAAATGCCACATTTACATTATCGGAGACTACAGGATTTTCTGACAGAGAAAGGGAGGGGGG
>CM070035.1:156228210-156242864 GCA_036250615.1 Ptychadena robeensis | reverse complement strand
AAAACTGCAAGGGAAGAAAATAGGAAGCCCTATCGAACGCTTGTCCGTACAAAGCACATCAAGCCAGTCATTTACCAATCATCCTTCAAAACCCAATAGCCGTGAATGTAACTTAATTACGACCCAGCGATCCTTGACGAGAAGCCATCTTATCGCTGTCTTGTCCCGTTAGGGGCAGGCGCCCGCTTTATTCATCCGCTTCTGCTGCTAAATTTCTAATTGCGATAATTGTGAAAGGGAACCAAACTACCTTTTAACATTGTGGCAAGGCGATCTTTACCTATTTACTTCAAATGACAAAGAGCGTAGAGAAAAAAAAAAAAAAGTGATGACTGAAGATTATATGAAGCGCTGAAGATTGAAGCAAAGAAGCCTCAATTTTCTAGCGGGGGCGAACGGTAGGCACGGTGATTACCATTAACGGACATGGAAAGCTTGCTGGAGCAAAAGGTTAGATTTGAGGTAGTAAACGTTGCAAGCAGACCATGGCCCGTGCCCGGCTCCGCTTGTTAGAAAGCAATGGCGTCTCTATGAAGACAGACGGACGCCACTGCTTACCAACAAGTGGAGTGGAGCCTGCTTACTGCTTCACATATTGCGTCAATATGTTGCAAGCAAGCTTTCATATCTGTTAGTGGTAATCATCGTGCATACCCTTCGCAGAGTTGTACCTATTGCGGTTGCCATTGCAGTGAACAAGGAGGAGAGCCAAGTTGACATGAGATGGACATGAAGAAAAGGGAACATAGAGGTGAAAGGGAAGGAAAAGAGCAAGACTGTCTTGAATTGGAGAGATCAAAGTAATTACTGTATATAATCAAATAAAACCCACATTATTCAGCACCTGAAATGTTTTTTTTTTAAATGAAATCTGGCTTCTATTTGAGTCAAGAAGGGAACATTTGGGCATTTCGCGGGTGGGCTTTGTGAGTGAATTGCAAAGCCCCTGAACATGGTTTCATCACCATAATTACTTCAGCTGTAGAGAAAGGGTTGTAGGAATATTACAAAAAAATTTAAAATATTTGACTCAAAATGTAATTCAAACTCTATCAGCTACAGCAATACATTCTGTTTTGTAATGTTCCAACAAGCCTTCTCTACAGCAATTTTGGTGATGATCCAGGGTCTGTCATAACTCACAAATCAGCTAGTCAAACAGCAAAAGCTGTGCGTTTCTGTGCCTTAGCTGCATTTCCCGCCCTAGGCTCGAGCCATTCCCTTTTTCCAAAATGTCTTGTAAAATTAGGTATCTTATATTCGGCTTGGCTTATACTAGAGTATATATTGTAATTTTTTTTCCAATAAATTTTTTTAAAATGTTATCACAATACAATATATAACATATTACAATAGCTGTCAGTGATGTCTGTCCATCAACAATGCAAATAACCACATTGATGTATATCAAATGGCCTATGCTGAACAGCTCATGACTTTTTCTTTTTATATATTGCAAATACTGGGGCCCTGGCAGCACTTGGAGGGTAGGGAGACCCTCTTCTGCTGCATATATTTCAGATCCTATGGCGGCTGCAGATGTGCCTCGTTGCCTTCATCTACCATTGGCTTTTGTTGTATCTCCTGCCTGGGATTTCTGCCTGTTAATGTTACACTTTATGTGCTGTCTGTGCCTTAATAAAGATACATATATTTTACGGACAATAAGATGCATCTTTACCCTCAAAATCGGGGGAAAAAGTGCCTGAGTCTTATGGTCCGAATGCATGACCCCCGCAGCCACAGGTGGTCACGTTTTGGCTTCCCGCCAGCTCTCCCAGCAAGGAGATAAGCCGGGGAGCTGTCAGATTTGAGATCCACCCACAGCTGGATCTCCCATCTGAACTGTATAATTGCTTATGCCAACAGAGCCCAGAGCCCTGCTGGCATAAGCAATGAAGAGAGGGATAGATGAACTGTCACCTATTTCACTCTCTCTCTCCATGTCCTGCAGCTCCCACGGACACAGGCAGCCATAGAGGAGAGGGAGAGCAGAGAAGACTGAGCAGCCCCTCCCCCCTCCTCCTGATCAGTGAAGAGGTGACGTCATGTGCTGTGCGTGTGTACTGCTGCTAGTGACATCTCCTGGCTGAATCTGATATTGCATGAATTTAATATTGCATTACCCAATTGATGTCAACACTAATATATGAAATATTTTTTTCCTGGTTTTCCTGCTTTAAAAACTAGGTCCGTCTTCTAGTCTGAAAAATACAGTACATAAAAAAAAAATAAGGGGGGGGGGGGATTAGGTGATAAGATGACTAAATCATGTGGAAGAAACACCCTTAGAGGGTATCCCTCTATGTCATGTCTGTACAACAGTTTATACGCCTCCATAAAATCTAAAGCTGGCCATACAGATCACGATGGGCGCTCGATTCATGACTGAATAGAATGCAGCTTGGTGACGTCACCACGCTGCACTCGTGTGCCCATCGTTTGGACAGGAATCAAGGCGCACCACTTTAGGTGCTTAATTCCCATCAGATCCTTTTTTAGAGGAGATCAAGCACGATTTACAGACATGTCTGATACCTGCTTTACCGTCCTGTCTCCGATCGGGGTCCCAGTCATAAAAAAAGGGGGGGGAGGAATAGATCGATGTCAGCGAATGCACATGGCGTGCCGTTAGCACTCAAATCGGCCATCAATCTAGCCCTATGCGTGTATGGGCACCTTAAGGTGGTTCTCAATCTCTCACTTTCCTCTGAAACCTTAAATAAATGCCACAGTCCCCCGCTTTTTATAGTACGTGGTGAGCTTCTCTATCTTTATATATAAAGGTGTTCCATGTGACCTGCCTGTACCACTCCTGAATTGTCGCCACTCTCTCTTAGCCCGATGGCAATTTAAACTTTATTCTTGCATCCTGCACTTGGATAGAAAGAAGTGGCAATGCACACAGAACAATGTTTGATTCTCTTTTTTCTTTTGAATCTCTCTGAAATATGGAAAGCCCTTTAAAAATAGCAACATCTATCGCTTCCTTCCCACTTTACTTACCGATACAAATGCACATTTACCAATGAAGAACACAACAAGGACGATGGTTCAGCCAGTTCCAGTAAAAAGATATGCTCAAGTAATTGACTGATGGCATCGACTTCACCTTTTCTGACCAAAGATTTGAACATCTGACTGAGAAGTTGTCTTGAGATGTTGTCGTTCCTCTTGAGCACGTTCCTCTCTTTCATCTCCTTTAGAGTGTTAATAGCATCTGAAATGAAGCAACACAAAAGGGCCCTTAGGTAATTTCATGGAGTGAAAACAAACTGTTATTAAAACAGCATTTCAGGCCCAGCAGGAATGTAAATTCTGGTGTATAATGCCGATTTCAAGTTAATTACTACTTACAATTCTAAACGAGACTACAATTATAAATCCACAATAGCATGGTTTTATCATTTCCATGCAACTGTGACTACAAATTACAGATAGGAGACCGCGTGCCCACTCTGCACCACGTAACCCTGTACCGTCTGCCCTATAGCTGCGCCATCCCAGTAAATGGATGCTTTTATCGCTCAACGCCAACATCTGCTAAATCACGCCATTGTTTCTACAGCAGATGGCTTGTCAGGAGGCCAGATAATAAAGATGTGTTTACAGTGTATATACAGCCAGACTAATGGCCTGATACCGATAGGGTCTGTTTGCTGTGTCGATACTAATTAGACAAGCCGAGCCAATGAAAGCTTTCCAACAGACTGCGTGTTAAAACATTAGGCTCATTAAGCCTCATTAGGAAGGCAGAAACAAACATTTTGGTGTGTAGGATAAGTAAAGGGCATTTGCGTTGTGTTGTTTCTTAATTATCGCACAGGCAAAATGTTTTGACCGTTTTTCAATGGGGATGCGAAGGGTTGAGTGCGAACAAGGAGATTTTTACCTCTCTTGCCTGTTCATCGTGCTATTGTACCCAACTAAAGTCATACGAATTTACAGCTCTTCATGGGCTTTCCCGATGCTTGCGGTACCTGCTGACTGCAGGATCACCACCCACACTTCAGCAATAGAGATGACACTTTCACTTGTAGCACCACCTAGAGGTTTCCAGGAGTAATGCAATGAGCACTCCGCTAGGACATTCTACACTGAACAATATTACACGGCCTGGCCAAAGTCGCCCCATGGATTTAACTAAGGAAATCGGTACTCGGCTCCTATTGGATAAATCTGGGGTTGCGGCAGTTGTCAGGTCTAGGTTCAGCGACAGTATGTGCTCCAAGGATGAGGTCAGCTGACTCCCTGACTATACTGAATGACCAGGTTATTCCATCAATGGATTTTCTCTTCCCTGATGGCACGAGCATATTCCAAGATGACAATGCCAGGATTAATCGGGCTCACATTGTGAAAGAGTGCAAGAGACATCATTTTCACACATAGGGCTTGTTTCCACTCTAGTGATCCATTCATTTCAACAGGGTTAATTCCACATCGGCGATTGGCCGCGATCGACCATAGATGCATTGCCACCCCGTAATCTAAAACATAGCTCACCGTTTTTGATCGCGCTCCGTGGGCAGTTGCACCCGATCGTGCCCATAGGCATGAATGGGCATGGTTTAAAGTCGCGTATCACTGAATCATTCTCCAAGGGAGCAATCTGGCGCAATCTGGTCTGCCCCAACCACCTCTAGAAAACCGCTTCCCAAAACACACCCAATCGATAGCAAGAAAAATCGCTACTGATCACCGCTTCAAAATTAGAATCACCTTAGTGGAAACATGCCTATAGATTGGCCACCTCGGAGTCCTTAACCCCATTGAGAATCTGTGAAATGTGCTGGAGAAGGCTTTGCGCAGCGGTCAGTCTCTACCATCATCAATGAAAAATCTTGGTGAAAAATGAATCTAACACTGGATGGAAATAAACCTTGCGACAATTCAGAAGCTTGTCGCAAAAATACCACAGCAGAGAATAAAGATGCTACACCGCCCCCACACACACAGCCTGCTAGGCTCCACCCCCTTTCCCCCACCGGGAGCCAATCACAGGCTGAAGGATGTGTGGTGTGTGGCAGAAGGGCATCCTTTGCAGCCACCTGTGTCTCTGTGCTACTGGTCAGAGCAACCGGGATTTACGGACATAATATTCAAGCGCCGTAAACCTGTGCTTCTGTGTTGTCACTCAATTACAAATGACCATATTACACCTATTTTTTGGGGATGGTACACTACTGTTGCCATCAAAAAAACTGCCATGCAAAATGGCACGCATACTTTGGCAGAATGCATGTTTAACCCCCCCCCCACCACCACCACCACCAAAAAAGAAACCATGAGCAGCATCTACAGGTATAAAAAAAAATCTAAAACTAGGAGAAAAATCGTTCAGATAGAGAAAATTAGGCAACTAAATATAGAGTAAAGCTAGCCACACATGGTTCAATTTTAGCGTTCAATCGAAGTTTTTCTATTAAAAATCCAATCGATTGAAAGAAAATTGTTTTTTTGCCCACATATTACAATCGACGATCATTGATCGATTTTTGTCAAATCGGCGATTGAAATGTGATCGGACAGGTTGGAAAACTTTGGTCGATTGTACATCATGGAACTACATTCCTTGCAGCTTTTTTTTGGTCGAGTCAATGATACTCGATGTGTGTGGCTACTTCTCTTTAACTTCCGATTGAAACTCAAATCGTAAAAGGAATTCAATTAACGATTTTTGGTTACTTCAATGAACTTTACAGTCGAAATTGAACAATAAAATCGTACTCCCCATGTGGTGTACATCGATTAAAATCGATTTTCAATTTTTTCATCGAACTATAAAATCGAATGTAACGTCAATTGAAGGCTAAAATGTAACCATGTGTGGCTAGCTTTAGGGTTTACATTATCTTTAAACATAACATATGAAAAAGGGACCAGTTTTCTTAATGTGGAAAACACCACAAGTAATGGTTTACAAAAAAAAAAAAAAGTTTATCGCGGTTTTCAGCAAATGGTGAAGAAAGCTGCGGCCGAGAAAATAATTACGCTCTGCAAATAAGGCGTAGAAAATGTGGTGCTGCCGTCCCGCACAAGGCTAGAGGCGAACATGTTACTTCTGCCTTATTTATATTCAATGCACTGGCTCATTGGCTCTGCACATTTCTCTGCTCCGGTACATATTTTAAACAATAAAGGAAAGCTTAAAGCTAAATTTACTTCCAGCAGCCTGACCAAGCACATAATGTCTCCACTGCGGGGCCATATTGCGGCGAAGATGATGAGATGCGCGATGAGTGAGCGCGAGTCTCTCCGATGCTTCTTTGAAAATTGGAATTTCACTGCGAATCTTCACATATTTAAATAAGCTCAACCTTATGCAAAGCAAAAAGCGTGGCTTTATGGAAAACTGAGCAGACACCCTGCTGGCAGCTTAATTCAAAATATTAATACAGTCACCAACAGAATCAGGGGGCGATGAACTGGCGTGTGGTCAAACAAATCAGAAGTAACGTGGAGAAAAAAACCCTAATAAGTCAAAACAGAAAACTCAAGCCATGTAAAAGAAAACAAAAAGTATTTGAAAGTCAAAACATTATTCAGGTTCAAATACGACCAGGCTTGGAGAATGAGAATATAACCTACCGTATATGCTGGCGTATAAGACGACTGGGCGTATAAGACGACCCCCATATTTTACAGTTAAAATATAGAGTTTGTTATATACTTGCCGTATAAGACTACCCCCTCTTGCTTCACCAAAAGAATTAAATTTGGTCATCAGGAGTATATCACTATCACTGGCCATGAAAGCATGTCTGGTGGCTGGAGTTTAGCTGAAATGTAACTTATACGTATTATAGCTAGAGGGGTGAACTCGGGGTGTCAAAGTATATAGTTGAGCTTCATTAACCTGACCCTGACAGTTTTCAATCATCATTATACTATAAATGGTTTTCCATGCTATAATCTTCAAAGTTTCAACAGAGCTACAGCGTGTTTTCCTCTAAGGCATCCTGTAGCATGGGTAACACTGCTCTCATCGTTTCTCTTGCTCTGCTTACAATGTATCTGCATCAGCCGCGCTGACGCTTCAGGCAGCACAGATCTAGTTAACGCTCCCATAGATGGTCCCGCTGCACCCCCTGCCTGCGGCCAAAACCCAGGCGTATACGACGACCCCACGACTTTGGGGCTGATTTTAAGGATACTGCAAAGTCGTCCTTTATACTCGGCAATAATATGGTAATTTACCACAAAAATAAAGAAATACTCCTTCGCTCATTACCACCTGTGGTGCCAACTCCTCATGCTTCCATATACAGCACCAGGTGGCTCCTCTCTTGCCACCTAAGCGTGCCATACCCCCCTGTCAAGATATTCCTTTAGATCTAACGGGTCCTCTTCGATTTAACACAGGTAGACTTTATGGTTTAGAAGTCCCTCATATTAAACATGGTTTTGGTAAAACTAATAATATCTAAATGAAATCTGACAGTAGATCTCAAGTGTATGGGGACCCTATGGGAGGCTTAAAGCACACCGATACACAGGTTCCGATTTTCAATCCATCAACTTAAAACAATCAATTTTTTTAAGTCTGTCCTAAATGTATGTTCCGATTGTAGCATGCCCCATCATGTATACACGATTTTTTGATATCGATTTTTTTCACTCTACATCATCGATCCACAATATTCCCGATTGAGATTTCAAATCAGAAGTGATGTAGAATAGGTAGAAAAAAAAATCATCAAAATTGCTTAGACCACACTTTTCCATCCCAAGTTTCAATCGACCGATCAAATTTACCATCCAGTCCGATCAAAAAACGACTGAATTTTCACTGGAATTTTGATCGGATTAAGCTACCATACACGCATAGATTTTCTGTTCAATCAACTAAAAAAGCTCAATATTCTTTGGGGTCAGGAACTCTGTGATTGATTGTATTTGGTTAACTGTAAGTACATATATTTGACAACTTTCGTGTAATAGACTGAAGTGTCATGCATTTCATACAACAACCATTTAAATTTACCAACATGTCCAATCCTTTTCAATCAATTTTTTCCCAATTTTAATTGGTTTAGTTTGTGATCCTAACCATGTGGGGCTGCCATAGATTTTCAACCAATCAGACGGCCAAAATTGATTGGATTGAGTTGATGGATGAAAAATCTAGTCGTGTATGGGGGGCTTAGTCAATTTAAAACCAGGCGGGCCAACACTCACATTCTCAATCAATCGATTAAAAAAATTGAGCGTTTTAGTCGAGGATATGAAAATCCTGACCCGTTTATGTGGGCTGCTTTAAGCTGGCCATCCACCTTTAGATCTACCAACAACAATGTAGTGTCGGTCCTCTGTTCGAATGAACATCAGGTAGACTTAATGGTTTAGAAGCCCCATCATATTTACATGGTTCTAGTAAAACCAAAGGAGATCTAAAGGAAAGCTGACAGAGATTCTCAGGTGTATGGGCTTAGACTGCATTGCTTTTTATGTTTTCCTACTTACTACTATTCATTCTGAATGGGAAACCCATGAAACTCCAGTAATCATCACGGAACTCGAGAAAGCTTAAGGCTGGGGCCTAGCAACTAGCAGCCCATAAACCGACTTTGTTTTTAAATTCCTGAAAACAACTGCTCATTCATTGCATGAGCAGAGATAAATCATAGAGACTGCCTTGTTGTCACCACGAAATGCGCCTCGTGTCCATACCACGCCACTTCATATTGGACACCTAACGGGCTGGGGTCTGACCCCCGGGACTTATTTTGCCACCCCTGGGCTATACCTTCTGCTGTAAATGCTACGATGCAAGGCGCTGATAAAAAAAAACAAAAAAAACCCACGCTGACATTTCTCACTCCAGGCCAAAAAAGGGAGACCTCGGCTTGCAACAGACTATCAATGAACTTTTTTAGCAGTGGCTCAGCTATTCTTAGCAAAAATTAAAAGGATCTTCAATTTATGTGTCAATGCGTTTCGTATTTAACACATTTATTGATTCATTAAATTTCCTGAGTGAGTCCCTCTGATTATGTGTCTCCATCCACCGGTCAACCAGCTGGCTTTGGGTCACATGTAACGCTCACAGTACAACACGTTTGAAAACCCCCAGATCTCATACCTTTAAGGCCCCCATAGCACGGGTCGGCTTCCGGCCGGATTCCGGGCCGATCGTTCCGGGCGCGTGCACGTGAATCGATCGTGCCAATCGTGTGCAGGCCATCTTGTCCAGTCTGAATCACGTCCGATCGTTCGGGGGCCCAGAATCGGATCGTCAGAGAAACCAACATGTTTTGTCTTTTTTGATCCGATTCTGCCCATTCATGGGGAGTTGCCATTTGTGAGGTTGAATCGGAGGTGGAATCGGACACGGAATGCGTCCCGGAATCGTGCCGGAATCCATTAGACAATGTGGGTATGCAGCGAGGGATACTCTTTTGGCCGATTGAATCAACCGTGCATTCCCGACAGAATCTCCGAATCGATCGGATGAATGAATGCGATTGGCATGGAATCCGACACTGTAATGCTATCTTTAGAGTCAACCTTGACATTTTCTAGTAACTAACGCCCGAGACTACCCTGCAGCCCCAATGGCAACTTTCATAGTTTTCTCTTGTCACTTTTTACCCTTACATATGCCTACTCTGACTTCAATCCCCAGATCATCCAACCCCCTTAGAAGTCTAATTTTTTTTTTTTTTTTAGATTGATCAATTTCATTCCCATGTCACACCCTAACAACTGCAACCTTTCATAGTTATTCCAGATGTCCCTGCAGTTATCCAAATGACATAAATTTTTATACAATGATAAAGCATTTAGCTAGGCCCGCCCAGACACGGAGCGCCTCCAAGTTGTTAGTACACATATGAGCTTTGTAACAATGCAGGTATGCATAGTTAGTTTTTGGTCACTTTTGAGTACCAGAGTACCACTTATGTGCACCCCTGCCCATAGTTCACCTTTAAACTGGGAAGGTAAAAAAAAAGTCAGATAAGAGGTATAATGGGGCTGGACAAGAGCTACAATCCTAAATAAAAAACGAAAAACTTCCAATAGCATTTTAGGAACCAAACCTACGTTTTTTTTCTGTAGATTTTTTTCACCCCTACCGAAGAAATATCTCCCTATCACTTTAGGAGCTCTGCCGGTTTCTTTCCATGGAGGTTAATGCTTTAAGTTTACGCTCTGCTATCAAACCTTCTTAAGCACAAACAAAGCCATTAGTCTGGGCACATACGCAATTTGTGCCATAAGTCATGATCTTCAAGCTCAATCCAAACGGCAATGCTAATAAAGGAAAAGAGGGGGGGAGGGGGAACAACCACGGAAATGCAAAATGCATTGAGCTGTGTAAATGTAAATGACAAGCCTGCCAAGCCATTAAAACTAATGGCCTGCACCGTCCATGAGGCTTTGGGTGAATTCACATGCAAATTTATATGCAAAATGTCCAGGCACTTTCCAGGGCATGATATACCATTCATAACAAGTCCTTTTTCCCCTCATTGTGGTGGAGAGATTTTTTTTTTGACCAAATAAAAATAACACGTCGAAGAGACTGAGCCTACCTTCCATAAGGCCATTCGATGCCATTACTTCAACGAACTCCAGGTACTTGAAAAGAAAGGGAGAATCCTCAAACCCTCTTTTGTTCCTGGGTAAGAGAAAATAATAAAACAAACAAAATAATTAAACGATGATTGAGATATACAAAGACCCACACAAAAGCTTTTCAGTCTACAAGATTGATTTTTTCCCCTTAAATACGGGAGGGGGGGGCATATGTGCGAGTCTTCTAGAGCGAAAGCACAAGCATCCACGCACAAAAGACTATAAGGTCGCGAGTGATTGCGTCTCTGCAATCTGCCTGGCAAGCAAAGAACAAACCCACTGGGTGACCTCCAATTTCCAGCAGGAGGAAAAGCTGTCTGAAGGAAGATCCCCCATGGTCAGTTTTTCCTTTTGACTCAAACATGACTATCATCTCATGTTTGCCCATTGGCTGGTAACTTTGTGATTCGCTCGACGACCAGGCGGATTGCTGGGGGTGACCATCCACGACCTTAACGCAACAGGCTTCAAATACTATATTTGTCACAATGCGGGTAATCCTAAACTTGATTTACACAAGTGGTTTCCCAACTTTCCCTGCAGGGCCCCCTTTCTTTGTTAAGGCCCCCATACACCTTACAATCTTACCATACAATTTCTGTACAACCAAATTTTGTTCTACTAAAACCATGTAATATGAGGAGCTTTCTAATCCTTCCAATCACTATGTATTCTATCAGGGAGGCCACTATACTACACGGTTGTTGGTAGATCTAATGGAGATTGTATGGATCGATCTCAAGGTGTATGGGGGGCTTTAGATAGGAACATTATCAAAAGCTGACACTCGCCTAGGCAAGTACTACAGAAGTCAGACCCCAAAACACGATCCATCATACTATATGAGCCCATACACTCTGGCGTGTTGCGCTTGAGATGCAGTGCGAGTACTTGTAGCCCAACGCATCTTTGCATTTGAGAAGCACGGGCAGGGAGAGTATTACATAATCTAGGGAACTAAAATAAGAGAATAGGATGTTACTTACATCTCCTGTTTTATTTTCAGTGCTTCGATTGGCCGGTTCATTGAGAAGCATAAACTGATGGCTTTTATAAACATGGGCAAAGTAAAGACATCACTGTGTTTGGATGTTAGCTCAATAACTTTTTGTATGTCCTGCAAGGAATGAAATAAAAAAATTAGAAGTCTTAGATTAGAAGGCCACTTATATCTTATCTCTAAAGTTGAAAGATGATTCTGGTAGCTCGACAGTGTTCAATGTGTGGGGTCAGTACTAGAAAAAAAACGAGGTTCCAAAATGTTAAAGTTGATGTACCGCAAAATGATTATAAAATCAAAAGTATGCTCTCGTTGCCCAAACCCTTTGTTGGCAGTCTACCACGACTTAAAGGTCAGAGGCCCTGGTGACAACGTTCCAGACATGAAATAAGGCAACGCAATGAGGTGGAGTGTCCACATCCGTCGGGGCCCCCCACACTAACCGCAGTGCATGGCGGGAAGTCCCGAGGTACGTTGAACCCCTGCATCAGCGGATGTCTGAACACAGCATCCTGAACACAGCTAAAGTGTATGTGATCTGTCACAATCCCTGCCAAGCACTGCGCTTAGCGGAGGGGTTCATACGGATGTGGACCCCCCCAGGAAAGCAGCCTGCTCATCTGATCCAAGTGATCTAAAACAGGTTTCTGGGTCTCATGAAAACACTGGACCAGGAATTGGGAACACGCCCCACCTAGTAAAAGCAGCCCCAGAACACAATTTACCAACCACCAGCAGAGGAACATAAGAGTTCCTTGCAAAGGACCTTATGCTAGCCATACACATGGCGACTTACCCCGACATCTGCCGCCGATATCTTTCCGGGAGGCTAACGTGATGACGTCATCACGTTTAGCCTCCCATTGCATTCTGGGGCCCTTCAAATCGGCTGGGCACCCTTTGTGTGCCGGCCATAAGCTGCAATGAAGCTGCCGCTTCATTGTAGCTTATGGCATCGGCTCCCATCAGCTCGCGCCGGCCAGAGATTTTCCGACATGTCGGATCTCTGGCCGGCCGAGAAGTGGGGCGACAGGGATCTGTTGCCCCATGTGGGCACATGCCGATTAGCGGCCGATTTTTAACCTGACAGACGGCGAGAGCGTGCACGCCCGTCGGTCAGATTAAAATCCGGCCGTTTATCGGCATGTGTATGGCTAGCATTAGACTAGAAATCTGAGATTCCGCCGCCCCACATATCTCCCATACATTACTCTACCTGGGAACACAAGTGACCCCGTAGTGTAGTGAGGGAGAGCTAAATTGTCTGTGAGAGAGGGTGAGAGAAGGAATTTAAAAAGAAAGGATCTCTATGGAAGTTGGAGAACTGTATATGCCGAGTACCCCTGATTCCTGTATTTGTTTTGTTGTCTGCAATCATCAGAAGATAAAGCCTTTCATTGTTCTACCAAAGAACTGTTTCTTATTTTTTATGTATCAAACCTTCAAGTATACTGTGGGTGCTGCAGAGTTACAGAGAAGTCAGGTCAACAAGCTGCCTTGTGTTCCTACCCTCCCTCCAGAGGTAGCGACCTGGTGTTCCCCTCGGGAAAGTCTATCCCCTCTATCAGGGTTGTTGTGAAGAACGAGTGGGTTCACTTAGACAACGCCCTTAGAGGAGGTAGGACACGTGGCACAGTGGGTCCACACCTGCTGCTCTGTGACAGTAGGCAATATTTGGATTCACAAAATATTCACTTAATATTCACAGTAACTTTGTAAATCCGACACTGTGACCTCTAGTGGCAAAACGTGAAATAGCAGCTGCAGTGTAATCACTACATGAGACAATGCTCCCAGGAGTAATTCACTGCGAAAATCGGCACTTGTACATGCGCATATTGCGAACGCAATGCATGGTACTTTCCCCAGAATCTTGAATTTCACCATTAGAAAGATATAGCACTGTAGTGACTCAAGAAAGGGCCACATAACTGTATATTATGTGCTGTATAATATTGAGTGTATAGTGCTTAGAGTTGGTGTGTGTCCCCTTAAGGGTTGCGCCTGTTTACGAGTTGATGGAACCATGAGTCATGGCTGGGTGTTTACCTCCTTACTTTCCCTCTAAAAAGTAGCTAAATTACTTCTGCCCAGTAACATGCCAGCCCCTTTCTGAAGTCAGTTCTTAGAATATTCTGGGCTTTTCTGCATTGGCTCCCTAGATGACAAGCTTCCAGTGCTGCATCTTGGAGAAGGTCCCCAACACCCAGCCACAGGTCCACCGGCTCATCAGCATTAGTTTGGAACGTTTATCCCTATGACTGAATCCCATCCCTACCTCTGGGTGATGGTCTGTAAATATCCTACAAATAAACTGTAAGTAGCCCCCAACCTGCTGTGGTGGACCTTGGATTTATTGGGCTGTGAGCGGAACCTGATGTGCAAGCAGAGGACATCCACCCTGAGAACCTGGTTACGTGAGATGTTCTACACACTGCACACTCCCGACACAACAGCACCAAATTCAAGATCTTCTCAAAGTGCCGATACTCACAATAAAAATTTGTGATTAGAATATTCAAGACCAACACTAATATAGACTTACACAAGTGACCCCGTTGTGAATGTGTTACAATATATACGCCATATTTTTCACTCTAAAACACATTTCCCCCCTCTTAAATGAGGAAAATGTGTGTCCTTTAGAGCAAAGACACCTCCTGTAACTCAAGCTCGGTCGGTAGCCAGCTTGGCCGGACAGCCGGTCTGATATGAAGGAGCAACCACCCTCTGCCATTGGGCGAGCTTGAATTCCAGGAGGTGGAGACAGACAATCATTTTAAAGTGGTTACCCTTGCATATTCCGGCCAGAGATCGGAATCGGCCGATATTTGATATAATCTGCCATGACCGTGACTGGCCGATACTGTGTTTGTCAGGCTCGCTATCTCTTATTGCCGAGCAGATAATTTCAGGCACAGACACAGACACAGCCTCTGCCCGCAGAACAAAAAGATACAATTCTGGCAGCCAGCCAGCCAGGTGAGGTGATACTGGCCGGCTTCCTCCTCTCCTCAGCTGTGCTGTGTACACGGACAGCCCTGATAAAGAGGACACAGCCTCTCCCCCTCCC
>CM070035.1:156208563-156219275 GCA_036250615.1 Ptychadena robeensis | reverse complement strand
TACATACATATATATATATATATATACATACATACATATATATATATATACACATATATACATACATGCATACACAAGTATATACAGGGGTGCACATAAGTGGTACTCTGGTACTCAAAAGGGGCCAATAACTATCTTTGCGTACCTGCATTATTGTTACACAGCTCAGATGATTACTAAAAACTTAGGAGGCATTCCGTGTCTGGGCAGCCACAGGTAAGTGTTAATTTATATTAATGTCACTTGGATAACTGCAAGGAAATATAAATAACTATGAAAGGTTGCAGTTAGGGGTGAAAAATTGGGAATGTAGATTAATAATACAAAAGAAAAGATTGGACTTCTAAGGGTGTTGGAGTAAAATCTAAAAGGAGAAAAGCACTATGTGACAGCTGGAACATTACTATGAAAGGTGGACATTTGGACTGCTGGTACTCTCAGTGGTTAGTTACTAACCAAAAGCCAACAGGTGACCTGTGGATGGAGACAGCTAACGGAGGCTAAATAAGGAACAGGGAGGTCCATCTGCAGGAGAATCTACCATACAGGAAGCTGATGCAGAGGACAATGATGGAGACAGTGAGGAAGACCGAACACCATATCCTGGAACGCATCTGAGGAGCTCACTAAAAAAAGTTATGCACCCATGAGTATATATATATATATATATATATATATATATATATATATATATACACACACACACACACACACACACACACACACACACACACACACACACACTGCCTGGCCAAAAAAAGTCACCACCCAACTAATCAAATAGGTACGAGCCCCCTATTGGATGAATCTGGGATTGCTGCAATTGGTCAGGTCTAGGTTCAGCAACAGTATGGCCTAGGCTCCACTGTATGCTGGGATCCGCTCAAGCCTCCGTTGCGTTCCCAAACACATAGCTTGCTGCATAAATTTCAACGCCCTATTGCCGTCAATAGGCAGCTTGAATACTCTGTTAAAATCCCTGTGTTCAGCGCAGGGGGTTTAAGGGAGCAGTGGAGCCCTAGACTATGACTAAAAAATTAGGTCAGCTACCTGAATATACTGAATGACCAGGTTATTCCATCAATGGATTGTTTCTTCCTGATGGCACGGGCATATGCCAGGATTCATCGGGCTCAAATTCTGAAAGAGTGGTCAGGGAGCATGAGACATCATTGTCACACATGGATTGGCCACCACAGAGCCCAGACCTTAACCCCATTGAGAATGTGTGGGATTTGCTGGAGAAGGCTTTGTGCAGTGGTCAGACACTATTGTCAATGCAATGCAACACTGAATGGAAATAAATCTTGTGACATTGCAGAAGCTGATATAAACAATACAGCTCAGATGGGAGATTCGTCCCATCTCCATCCACGGGTCACCAGCTGGCTTTGGGTCAAATGTAACTCTCACAGGACAACATGTTTGAACCCCCAGATCTCATATCTCAGTAGCACAACCCTGACATTTTCTGGAATAGTAACTAACCCCTGGGACGAAGAGCAGTCGAAATTAAATCTTTTCATAGTCATATTCCAACCGTCCAACACAGTGCTTTCCTCTTGTTAGATTTTACCCTTGCATATGCCTACTCTGAATTTCATCCCCCAGATCTCCAACACCCTTAGAAGTCCAATCTTTCTTTTTGGATTAGAAATTGACATTTCCAATTTCACACCCCTAACTGCAAAAACAACAGTTGGAATTACTTCCACAGATTATTTCTTTTATGAATCGTCACCGTTTGTTGTTAACCATAAGGCCCCATTTACCCTGCCATTAGGAAACCTGTTCACATGTGCTCAGTAACACACAACACAGTGTTAATGCAGAACGCCCTGGTGAACACATTTGGTCATCGTTGCACGAGTTTCCTGTTCACTTGGATGGGAAGCATTAACGCAGCGCATGCACAGTGCAACATGCATGTTAGTGCCAATATGTTCATTGCAAATAGAATAATAATTCTAGTTCTTGTTTTGTAAAACTGGTAAACAAAACCTTAATATAAATGTATAAACAAGAAAAATAAAATCTTAACTTTAAAGTTTATAAAAGATTTTAAGATAAATAAATTAAGTAAAACTATGTCACCCTCTTTCAAGTCACCCCGCGGTCTCCAAGCAAAGCAACGGACATTGGCTGTGGTTTACGGTCATGTCCAATATCCCTGCGGGATTGATTGGTTCCGCTCAAAACAGGGAGGCCACATATGATATGGGCCAGATAGATGGCTGTGAGTGGGCATGGCACTCAAATCAGCCATCGATCTGGCCCATATCTACACGTATAAACCCAGCTTTAACACAATAAGAATAATAAAAAAAAAAAAAGGTAAATAAAAAAAACAAATAGTTGGAAAACCTATCCTTGTCATTTGCCAGTAGAGATTTTAAATGTGAAACAATATACTTTAGATCTATATATACAGTGGGTATGGAATGTATTCAGACCCCCTTCAATGTCTCACTCTGTTATATTGCAGCCATTTGCTAAAATCTTCTTTTTTTTTCCCTCATGAATGTACACAGCACCTCATACTGACAGAAAAACACAGAATTGTAGAACTTTGAGATTTATTAAAAAAGAAAAACTGAAACTGGCTGCAATATAACAAAGAGTGAAACATTGAAGGGGGTCTGAATACTTTCCGCACCCACTGTATACCATGTACATGTGTTTACCATAAACTTCATAAGCAATAGCTTACAATCTACATGGAAAATATGCAAAACAATCAATCTGACCACAAAAGGATTATGTTAGCTTGCGTTCACTCTTTCTCTTGGAAATATAGCAATCACAGTTTACAGTAGTATTTCCCACCGCCTACAACCATTACACGAGGCAACAGATTTACAGATACGTTACAATCACAGAAATTGAAACGCTACCAGTATCACTTGAAGATGCATGCTGGAACAGGAGCTTTGTTATCTGTGGAGACAGAATAATGACCCATTGGGGCCAAGTGAGAAGAGCAGGAATATAAAACACAGACACACACAAGGACAAATGGCCACTGAAATTGAATTCTCCAAATAATAAAGCATCTCTTCACGGACGTATTATTCCATGTGCCACATCATAGTAATTTGGGACAGAGGAAAATAAAGAAAACAGATCGAGACACGAAACGGCATACAAAGAGCATCATTTTCTGGCCAACTAAACCTGTTAACACTGTCCTGCCTCAGGGTGATGTGGAAAGTCTCAGGGCTCAAAATCACCACTTGCTAGAAAATCACCGAAACCAGCATTGACAGCCATGTCCAAAGCATCCACTTACCAGTAACATCGAAAAGTGGGCACAGAATTACATGGAATACATATCAGCAGCTTATGTATTAGGAATGTATATAAAGCGCAGACTAGCAAAGACTTCAAATTAATTAAAATAGCAAATGTACCATATTTTTAGGACTATAAGACACTTTTTCACCCCCAAAATGGGGGGGGGGGGGTGCCTGCGTCTTATGGTCCGAATGTGCAACCCCTGCACATTCGGCCGTGCCTTGGCTTCCCGCCAGCTCTCCCAGCAAGGAGAATAGCCGGGGAGCTGTCAAGATGAGAGATGCCGGCCGGTGTCCGGATCTCCCATCTGAACTGTATAATTACTTATGCCAACAGAGCCTAAAGCCCTGCTGGCATAAGCAATGAAGAGAGAGAGATAGATGGCATAACTGGCATCTATACCTCTCTCCTTCTCATCAGTGAAGAGGTGATGTCATGTGCTGTGCCTGTGTACTGCTGCTAGTGACATCTACTGGCTGAATTGCATTGCATTGCATTAAAGCAATTGATGCGAAAACTTATTAAATATTTTTTCTGCACTAAAAACTGGGTGCGTCTTATGGTCCAGTGGAAGTATCACTAGCTATTTTTCTTGTTAGCGATTGGGCGTGATCGAGGAGAAAGGCTAAAATGCAAAGCAAACAGCAATATGGACAATATAACACTTTAAAGAAGGGGTCTTTTTTTGTGTTGTGTAAAAAACAGACTTAAGACACCCAAGCGATACCTGCCCCTGCCCAAATCTCCCATTCAGGTGGTACAATGGGTAACGGTGTGCCTCCGTGTGACTCCGCTGGCTGCAGTGCTGAAGGGACAAGCAAGCTGCTGATCCCTGCCGTAACGGTGTCTGTTACCCGGCCGTACCGGTAGAACCCAAAATAAGTGAGTTAGTGAAGGGGAAAATGATTGGAACAGTGATCAAAGGGGACAATAGTTGGCACAGAGTGGGTGGTCAGAAGGGGACAATGAATGGCACAGAGTGATCAGAAGGGGACAATGAATGGCACAGAGTGATCAGAATAAGACATTTGCGGCTGAGTGACTGCCGAGCGATTGGCCAGAAAATCGGGCAGGAATCAGCCCATGTATGGCTACCATAACACACAGAATATAACTACAGATGGAAATGTTGCTGAATAAAAGACACCTACTGTCCTCTAATATGGAGCATGTGTATGAGCGAGCGTTCGCTTTCTCTCTCTCCCCTGCGGTTTCCTGATAAATCTGTTCTTGTTAAAACCCATTTCATAGTAATCCTAATAGAACAATTCATTAATTACAATAATCTACACTGGGCAGCCTACCAGCACTCGTCTTATCCGTGCCATGAGATCCAATTAGAGGAACGTCCTCTGTAGGGGGGCAGAGAGAACGCAGAATGGGAGCATTGGAACTTCATCATTATAAGTCGCATCCTAAAAACACCTGGTAAATCTACAGACCAAGGCGGATTAAAGGATATCTAAAAAAAAATGGGTGCTGTAAAACTTTGTATAAATATTTCACTGATTTAGTGAACCCAAGGCAGATATATGAAAAGAAATAACAAATTAATGAAGCTCTGTTTTTTATTTGTTAAATTGGGACTGGGGAAAAAAAGAAACAGCCAATCAGACGTGTTGCAGTGCTCATATGTCAAAGAGCCTGCAGCCCGGCAGGGGCTTGTAACAGTATATCGTTTTTTTGTCGAGCATACATGAATTAGTATTAGTCTCCGATTGGCTGGTCCTGTTTTGCACTATACAGGGTGCAGTATTAAGTCCCTGCTTACACTGGGCGACAGTGGCCAATCAGAATGACAGGTCTAAGACTCCCTACCCATTGATTGCCAGATATTTGCCCGTGTTTAAGCATGCGCGAAGCACCAAACCGCGGGTCTCCAGGCAAAACATCAGCTGAGCAGAGCAGAGCTGTCTCTGCCCGGCTCCGCCGATATCTGAAAGCAGCGTGATCGAGCCGTCTGTACCCTGCTTAACTCCAGGTCACTTCCCGTGTGATGGACCCACGATCGATTGCACCCAGCACTCTCCCGATTAGAATCACATGTGTAAGATTGCAGCCTGGAAGTGGGGGGTGGGGCAGGACATCTTGTCCAACCCCGCCTGATTGAAATGACACACGATTTTTAATTGCACCCATAAAGGTCTATGGCCGTGATCAGGGGAGATCGCCTCCATTCAGTTGAATGGGCTTGTGACCAGTCACACACCATTAAAATCGTATCATATAGTTTTTTTCTTTGCTCTTTATAGTTTATCTTTCATTCTGACATTGATTGGAGCGATTTTTTTTTTGCCTCCAATTCAATTCAAATGAAAAAAACTATTTAAAAAAAAAAACATGTATTTGCTTATGATGAGTTCTCTTTCATTTTGGATTTGATTGGATTGATTTTTCTGTAGGCAATCAAGTTCAAAATAAAGGAAAACATATAAGAAGTAAATACTTTGTAAGGGCTTGCGTCCACTGTGTCATTTTCCCCGCAGTGGACATACGTCCGCAGCAGGAAAAAAGACAGAGAGAGGACACTGTGCCATTCTAATGAATGGCACAGTGTCCACTCTGCGCTATTTGAGTTGTTAGTCCGCGGTTATGACATGAAGCTGTGGAATGCCGCGTCTTCATTGCAGCGCCGCACATTGCCGCCAGAGACACCAAGACGCGGAAAAACAGCGCTCATGCTTCATGTATGAATGCAGTATGGGCGCAGTTTTTCTGCATTTTGTCTCAGCTAAATCAATAGGGTGCACTCCCCCCCCCCAATGCAGCAGGAGCGAGCCCTAAGCCATGGGCAAGCTGCAGGTAATCCACCAGCAAATGTGCCAGCGCGTGACATTGTTCCCAGCACGGTGTATCAGACTGCATTGTCAGTATTGTTTGATTTAGAAAATGAATTCTAGTTTGAGCAGATTTTTGTGTTTTCTATTAAAATTCATTAAATGTGATTTTTAAAAAATACTTAAGTGTTTGAAACTTTATATATTCAAGATGTCTACTAGACCTGTGTTTGGATATATATTGGTCAGTTACAGGCCTACAACCTTTTTTTTTTCAAATATTATTATTATTTATTATTAATATCATTTATTTATATAGCGCCAACATATTGAGCATTGATAAACAGCTTTTGGTACAGAAATCTGGACCTCGGCGAAACGCTCAGGAGGTTAAATAAACAGTTATACAAGAAAAAAAAAAATCCTAACGGCCCCGCGGCCTATGTGCCTGTACATAGCCTTATAGACACAGTAAAGGAATGTCATCACCCGAAGACAGGAAAAGTGTTATGTGCAGGATCACCAGGTGAGGGGGGATTAAAAAAAAATAAAATCATCCTTTTTCATTTTAAAAGGCTGACAAGTTGTAAAATTTACTTTAGTCTAGATGAGCTATAAATTAAATAACTTCAATCTTATAGCCTAGAAAGAAACAGCATTTCAAGTACTTTCAAGTACAAAAATACTAAACACTAAAGCGTTAAGAGCAGGCAAAACACTAAAGACCAAAATAGAAAGGATGGGACTTACCTTCGCCATTTGCACAGGTTTGTGGCTCCTGTAGGGGGCAGCAGATGACAACAAATATCAATCTCAGCACAACATCACTGAACAATCAGCAACTTGCTTACAGTAACTTCATAAAAAAAATAACAAACCACAAAGCATTTTATACTGTCTTTAAGTGCATATTTATGTAAAGTGTTTTAATAACGATGCAAAGTAGCTGCAATCGTCTAACGTACACATAAATCATTTTACACCCTCCGCTTTAAGTGCTGTCTGGGCCCAGCTGCATTTAGACAGCTAGAAAGCAAATCCTTCTGTGTTACCCCACCCCATGCATGAAATTCCATATCTCCTTTTTTTATTTTGAGAAACCATAATCGCAACTGTATGCTGCATTAAGTCAGCCCAGTGGTTCCCAAACTTTCCTTGCAGGGCCCCCCTTTTCTATTAAGGGCCCAGGTTGGGAACCACTGTTCTAGCCCAACACTGAAGTAAAAAGACAAATGACACAGTAAGGTCATCTAAAAAAAAAATTAAGATGAAACATTTTCCTATAGGCAAGGCTGTATTGTCTAAATGTCTAAACCATGTATTTCTCATGCATGCTTTATAATAACGTGTGCCAAAGCGTTCACCTACTCTACCACAGAGTAACCAAATGGCAACCAAATTGATATGGATGGCCACAAGCACGGCCCTCGGCATCACTAAGGGGCCGCACATACCCACATAACATTTTCAATCTATACTGACTTGTAGAATTTTTTTTAATGAAGACATTTCAACAGGCATAGCTTGACGACATTGTATTTAATCTGTAAATAACAAAACTTGTTTTAACCCCCTGGGTGTAACAGGCTTTTCGCACCATTTTACACTGTACTCCGCCATGATTGCCAGCTCTCCCCCCTCTGTGTGGGGAAAAAGTGGCACCCCTCCATTAACATGGATGTCTAGGTCACCCCCCCTCCTCGGCGTCACTGAAGACTCGGGGCCGATAAAGGCTCTGTGTGCCTGCAGCTTTGTAGAAATGCTTTTGGCTACAGTAGTTACCAGGGCCGTTTCTGGAGCTATGCGCAATATGCAGAACTGTGTGGGCACGCTGCTTGTGTTATCACCTTTGGGCCTATTTAATGTTCCTGGGGCTTAACCACCCCACTAGGGGATCAGGTTTGTCCTAGGGGGGGTCCACATCTGTCGAGACCCCTCTGCTAAGCGCATTGCTTGGCGGGGATCCCGAGGAATCACATAGACTTTACCTGCAGAGGTTAAACATACTCCACTACGTTCAGCCTTGCTCAGTGCTGTGAGAACACAACATCCGTCGAGCAGGTAAGTGAATGTGCTCTGACGGGACCTAGCAATACGCTTAGGGCAGCCATCAGAAATCAAGGGGCCCGTTACAGCAAAAATGTCCGGGCCCCATGGATGGGGGGGTTGCTAGCAGAAAAATTGACAACCCCCTGCCGTGGAAACCCCCCTTAGTACCCTAAGGTCATGTTGTGTTCACCAGTTGGTTTTTGGGCTTTCGTCCCATAGACCTGTCACGAGGGGTGTTCTCTAAAGACCCCCCTGAACATCCGATCATTTTTAAAGATGCTGCGGTTCGACAGCAGTCGAGCAAACAGTGGAAAGCCCCTCATAAACGTCTAGATTTTCTACTCAATCAACTTAAAAAGATAATTTTCTGGGATCAGGGAAATTGGTGATTGATTGTATGTTTGCCAACTGTAGTAACAGATATTTGATCAATTTCTTGGGGATCGACTGAAAGTGTAATCAATTTCAATACAACCAACTAAAATTTTCCAGCATGTTCAATGATTTTTCGATCAATTATTTTCCCAATTTTAATTGTTTAAGGTTGATCTAATCATGTGGGCTGTCATAGATTTTCTATCAACCCAAAAATTTATTGAATTAAGTTGATTGAACGAAAAATCTAGATGTGCATGGGGCCCTAATGGCTGCCATACACATGCCGATAAGCGGCCGATTTTTAAACTGACCGACGCTCACGCCGTCGGTCAGGTTAAAAATCGGCCGCTAATCGGCATGTGCCCACATGGGGCGACAGGGATCTGCCTGTCGCCCCATGCCGTTCTCTGGCCGGCCACTTCTCGGCCGGCCAGAGAACGGACATGTCCATTCTTCTCTGGCCGATGGGAGCCGATGAAAGCCACTGCCATAAGCTGCAATGAAGCGGCGTCTTCATTGCAGCTTATGGCCGGCACACAAAGGGTGCCCGGTCGATTGAAGGGGCCCCAGAATGCAACGGGAGGCTAAACGTGATGACGTCATCACGTTTAGCATCCCGGAAGATATCGGAGGAAGATATCGGTGTGCGTCGGTAAGTGTATGCCTAGCATTAATGTACGCTAAATGTTTGTATAGATAAATAGACAATTTATAACCTCTTACTGGACCACAAGGTCAGCCTTAAGTGCATGCATCTTGGCAATAAAGTCTCCAAGAGCTGAATCTAACCATCAGCTGCTTTATTTTAACAGCAGCTACCAAAAACTGATGAGTTATATGCGGACTAACCTTTTAGGATGTCAAAATGTTTTACTTTTTTTAATATATTTCCTAAGGATTGGAGCCTTAGCATAAAACATTCTAAAAAATGTTTCAGTCAAATTTGCTTTTAATATTTAAAGATGATGGTTATTTACTTGATTGTGAACGGTGGTTGGAGTGACAGGCGGCAGGGAAGAATGCAGGGGAAGTGACTGCACTAGACACAAAACTGATGGGCAGTCTATCAGCGTGCAGCGAAAAGCTGTTGTCGCCCACCCACTCTATGAAAGACATTGGCAGTTTGTCAGAGGGTCTAATCACACAGCGCCATTCAACATTATCTACTAGCCTACTCGTGGATTAACATACAAATGAGTATGCACAGGCTGCACAACCAAGCGGGGTTTATCAGCGATGTGAAGCCCTGCCGCACACTAGTTAAGTGGATGAATAATTGGGAAATAATTGGGTCGCTAGTTAATTTGCACTTAAGCATCGCAGAAGCAAGTGCAATGCAGGACAGAGCAGCTGCTGAGGACATTACACACAAGGTTAAGCACATGCTATGATAGGTACATCAAAACAAGAGCCTATATACAGTGCAATGTCCTAGAAACCATGCTGGGAATGTGACATGACATGGCTGATCTACGCTCGGTGCCAACTGACAAACACCCGTCATGGTGTACAATGACCTGAGATCAATATTACTGATAAAAGTGCCATCATACCATGCAGCCCTGTACATTAAATAAGGGAACACCTTACATATACAGTGGGCAAAAAAGTATTTAGTCAGACACCAATTGTGCAAGTTAAAAAGAGAGAGGTGTGTAATTTTCATCATAGGTCACCTAAACTATGAGAGAGAGAATGGGGGGGGGAAAGAATCCAGGAAATCACAGTGTCTTTGTAAAGAATGTATTTGTAAATGATGGTGGAAAATAAGTATTTGGTCCCTATGGAAAATTCATCTCAATACTTTGTTATATCCTCTTTGTTGGCAATGACCAGTGGTTCCCAAGCTGGGGGGCGCGAAAGTATTCCAGGTGGGCGCTTGCTCTCATCCTTAACCTGTGTTTGAATGGGGAGGGGGGGGGCTCAATAATGCTCCTAAATAGAAATAGGTGGCCCTGCAAGTAAAGTTTGGGAACCACTGGCAATGACAGAGGTCACTTTTTCTTTAAGTCTTTACAAGGTTGGTACACACTGTCGCTGTGAAGAAATCAACTGTGGGAGCAATAATTAGAAGAAGAAAGAAGAAGAAATACAAGACCCACTGGATAATCTCTCCCCATCTGGGGCTTCACGCAAGGTCTCACCCCGTGGGCTCAAAATGATCACAAGAATGGTGAGCCAAAAACCCAGAACCACATGGGGGGGGGGGGGGGG
>CM070035.1:156170418-156201452 GCA_036250615.1 Ptychadena robeensis | reverse complement strand
ACCCCCTGAGGAAGTCGCCTTCGCGACGAAACGCGCGTCGGGGTCTCGTCTTATAACTGATGACCAATCCATTGGGCTAATTGAGATTGTGATACCTGGCATAGGCTACTTGAATGTCATCGGATTGCTACATCCATATATGATGACTATACAAATTCTTCCTTGAACTTTTGTATGTTTCGAATTTTTATCTGCTTAATTTATAATTTTTTTTTACCTATTCTAGGTTTTGATACCTTCCTATTGTTTAAGCCTTTAAAGTCCCCCTGCCCCTGTGATTTCTTACAGGGGAAATTCCTTGTTTTGTATTGTTGATAGTCTTAGGGTTTAGTTAACACAGAAAATGTCAGGGTACTGACATTATAAAGGTCACTACTGAGGTATGAGATCTGGGGGTTCAAACATGTGGTACTGTGAGAGTTACATGTGACCCAAAGCCAGCTGGTGACCTGTGGACCAAACACCATCTCCTGGTTCTCATCTGAGGAGCTCACTAAAAAAGTTATGTGCACCCCTGGCTATATTTTTAAAAGAATCACAAACTATCTTCTCAAGTGACTGGAAATTAAACATGTAAATATCAGAATAAAAGTGAAATCAAAATAAGTTATGAACTAAAGGGGAGATTTCTTTTTGGTAGCTGTTCCTTAAGTGAAATATAATTTCAGGCATTTCAAATTTTAAAAAATAAATATGATACCTTCAATAAGGCTTCAGTAGATTTGGCATCTTCAAACCAATCAGCAACATACTTTTTGAAGGTTTCCATATCAAGTTTGACATTCATTTCATGCATTGCTTTGATAATCTCTAAACCACCTGAAAGAACACAGAAGAAGCATTTTATCAGCACGTGGAAAGAAAAACGATACATTAGAATATGGTAGGAGAGTATCTGCGAACAACAGCTAGATCAACATGCCTTGCTGCTTCTGGCCATCAGACCTAGACCAAGTAAGCAGATATTATCATTTTATTATTATCATCATTTATTTATATAGCGCCAACATATTACGCAGCGCTGTACAGTACATTAGAGTGGAGATACAAACACAAGATAACACTCAGGTACAGGTATGACATACTGGGAGTAGAGGACCCTGCCCAGTTTGGCTTACAATCTAATAGGTAAACAAAGAATAACATCAGAGAGTGCTGGGTGATACAAGTATTTGAACAGAAGAATTTGATGTAAGTATTTGAACCCCTTGCAATTTTATTTTGCAATTCTCCCACTTTAACATTAAATTCACAGTTCACAGAGAGCACAGGGGGTGCACACCACCAGGTATTTTTTTTATTGAGCCTCAGCATGTGCAAGTACACAATCATGAAACTCTACACCCTGTGCAAAAAAGTGCAGTGCACACAGTGAAACAACCACACCAAACTGCACGGGTGTATTTTCGATTGTCCCGCCTGAAAGGGGCCAAGGACTCATTCCCAAAAAAGTGGTGACTAATGGGTCAGACAGCCAAAGCCATTCGAGCCTCAAATGTCCCGTTCCCCAGGTGACCTCGTCTGAAACAAAGTGTCCCGAGTACTAGGGATCGGGTGGGGTTCCCCTCCGAAGAGCATCCCGAATTGCAGAGGCTGCTGCGTCAGAGCCGTAACCAGTCTTTCCCCACCACTTTCCGGGGTTAAAGTCCCGGAGGACTAACGCCCGTACAAGTGAACGAAACAAATGTGCAAGGGTAGTGGGGGACAGGCCACATAAAAAGAAATACCAGTGCTACTGGGGAAAGAGGACTCTCTGACAGAGAGGCTGCAAGCTCAGCACCGTGCTCCTCCTGTTCTGTAAACAGAGTCCAGCTCAGGGGTTATAAAACTTACTGAAAGCGGTAATCCAGAGCTGGACTTGTAAACAAGTTACAGCACCATCTTGTGGAAGTTTTACAATTTTTTTTTACTGAGATTGTGGAATTTCTATTTGAAATTTTCATTGTCTGACTTTGCAAGTTCATTATCAAGCTCCTGAACATGGTGTCATCCCCATAAAGAAGGGTTGTGTGCATGCAGTTAAGGAGGGACGGGTTACATTATGCATCCCATAGAAAACCTTTATAAACGCACCCAGTTTCCACAATATTTCACCCTGAGTTAACCCTGGAAGCCTCGCGAATAAAGACAGAATCTCTTATACAATTCCAGGGAACAGCAGGTAAGTATACTTTTTTTTTTTAAGGAAACCTAGAGCTTTAAGCCACCATCATACCCGCTCAGATGTAAGTTAAACTTTCATTTTACACATCTATTTGTTACATATTTAGTATACATCCACTTTAATGCCGTTTTGTTTCCACAAATCTCATCCACTTTGTATCAGGAAACAGAAGACTACACTGTGTGACTTTCCATAATTGGAATAAATGGAGCCCTTTAGCTGCTGAAGCATTTACGCTGTCGAGCCAGAGGGGTGGCCCAGTCAATCCATAATATTTACAAGACTTTGCTTTCATTCCATTATACACACTTATCTTCCCTATGTCAAAAGTTCTACAGGTATTGACATCTTGCCTGTTTGAAGCGGACGCGCTCCAATGCTGCGGGTCTGCGCTTTGGCACAACATATGCTTTTTTTTTTGTTTTCTCAGATTGCCTTGTGGATTTGGTACTTTTGAAATGCAAAGTTTGAAAAGTCCCCGGCTCTGCCCTGGAGTGCCACCTATGGAAAAGTGACACTTCCATGAATATTTGATGCAGTGCACAATGGTGCAAATAATACGATGTGAATTCCCTCTGAGCACTTAAAAATACATGCAGGCAAGTCACACTACATTAAAGTCGCATCAGCTGCTCAAGTTTGCCTTAAACAAAACGCCTGGTTTTGGCTTGAGCAGGAAAATTCTCATAGCGCATTAATTACGGCCTTCTGTCTGGATGCGCCGGATAGTCTCACGGTGCATGTCGGCGTGTGTGAGACACTTGGTCAGTTTTCACAGCTGCACTAAACAGCTATTAAAGACGGAACTAAGGGGTCAGTGAACTCCGCCAATTACACAGCTCACCAGGCTTCGTATAGCTTCAAGGGGACCTGTCAGCATACAAAAACAGGAGATGATGCTGCTGCAGACTAGTTTTTAAAGAGGAAGATTCCTTTTAAGTGACTTCTAAGTCAGTGAAGCGTTGACTTGGAACAAGCAGGAAGGACAAGACTCCACAGTTTTCATGATTTACATGCTAAAAGCAAAAAAGACAAGTTTGACAAGTATAATAAAATGAAAATGACAGACTTGGCGGCCATAATTAAGCCTGCCATACACACACTGAGCGGCAACATCAGCCGCCGATCGGGGGTGCCCACATGGGGCAACAGACCCCTGTTGCCCCACAGCCCGGCCGGCCAGAGAACAGACATGTCCGATGTTCTGCTATTCCGAGCTGATCTGAACAGCTCTGTCGGCACCCACTTGGTGGGTGTATGGCAGGCTTTTTCATTTTATCTGAAGTTCTGATCTTTTTGTGCCACAGAAAGCTACGTTTATCACAACTGAGGGCTCTTTCACACAAGACACACTGTGTTGCCATAACCACAACGCAGCGCACAAACGTTGGGGTCTTTAAGCTTTCTAAGAGTAAATTTACACTGTTGTTTCCCAGGCAGCTGCTTTGAAAACGACCCCATGACAAGTATAGAGTGCAAAAGCCCGAAAACCGACCGACGGACACCTAATGTTGCGTCCGCCAGGCGGTTGTGTTAATTTTTCATGAACGATCAACGGACACGGTTGAGGGTAGGTATATGTGTACACACACCAATTGCCACATACACACTAACGACCCTTACATAATAGACATCCAGGGCTCCTCAGTTTCTGATACTTCTGACTCCTTGACTCTGACTGTTCTGTATTTAATATGCTAATGTATTTTATCTATTCATTGAAGGAAGGGAAGGCAACATTCATAACTACAGAACTACTGGCTAGGAAACCAACATCGTACTGTAATGGCCAATTTAAGCAAAAGACAAACACAATGAAAACAACAAGGTTTTGTTCATGATTTCCCTTGAATCCCAGAGTCATGTTTAAAGTTGAAGCTAACAATCTTATTATACTAGTATTTGTAGTCTTAGCTGAATTACAGCGTTTTTTCAAATGTTTTACAGCTTCAGTCTTGAACTACTGGCGATTCATTCCCTTCACTTATACAAGTGTCTCTAGTCCAGCAAAAAATATTTGCTTCATCATCAGTGAGAGTTAGGCTAGGTCAGGGGTGGGCGCTGCGTTCCCTGTAACAGCGGAACACAACACAATGGAGAGCGATGCAGCACCATCACTGTGCATGTCCCATTTAGTGCAGCATACAGTCAATGTGCAGCATGCTTCATGGTCATTTAACGTGTTAGCTTTGCGGTAATGTTATGCACTGCAGTCATTTATTCTTATAGCAGAGAAGTAGTTCATTATGACTGTTTGTGAATTGGGACATTTGAACTTGCATTTTTTTTTATTCCCATTTAAATTTAGTAGGAGTCAGAGTTGGTTCATTTTTTGCCAACTCCGACTCCAGGGACCCAAAATTGTCGCAGACTCCGACTCCACAGCCCTGTAATCATCTCACCCAACCGTCCCCGGCAGCGCACGAGCTCCGGCTAGAGTTGTCAGCATCTGCTGGGTTTGGGGGACACACAAAGTGGTGGAGAGCTGTAGTTTGAGGATGTTATGCATAATGGCATTATTTTCCATAGAAAACCTGTTACCCTTTTACATCTGCATGTTTGTGTTATGTGAAATAGTTTTACCCATAATGCACTGCATTACACACACACACAGCATTACTGTAGGTATGAACTTATTAACATAAGCGCGAATATGGGTGGTGCTGCTGCTCAATGAGGCTAACATGAAAAAGTCATGGATTACCCAAAGAAATTTGGAGAACTCCAGAAAAAAGTATGTTTTACCTGGAGTCTCGATCTTTTACTTTACTTGGTAAAACAAGGACATATAAAAGTTCAGTTTAAAGACTAGTGCTACACAAAAAGTAATCAAGTGATAATGCACAATCTGTACCCAGTATAGCAAGTAACCCACCAAACATCAATTCCAAAGGTAAAGACCGTAGAGAAAAAAAAATGGGGCGCATAGCAAAGATGCACGGAAAATGTAGGTTTACAATGTTATTTTGAAGCAGGCTTTATTGTAAGGGGTGAAATCAACCTGGAATAGAACTCGAAACTTACAGTTGTAGCAATATATTTATCTAAAGCGTAGATTTAATTTTTAACCTCCCTAGCGCACAGCCCGTACCGCACCATTTTTAACAGTGTGGTACTGGCAATGGCAGCAGTGTACAAGGTACACTGCCTGCCATTTCCTCCCTCCCCCCTCCACACAGCCAGTGTCAAAAGCAGAGGCCCCTCCATTAACATGGAGGTCTATGGCACTGGCTGGAAGCAGCATCGCCGTAGCTTTCCGGGGATATGCTGCTTTTATGGGAGCCCAGCTCATCCAGAGTTGTTCACGCAAACTCTGGACGAGCTGGGCATGTCATGAACGCTAAGGAGGTTAAGGAGCCCTGTGGGACTAGACCCTTGCACAGTAGTGTGCCATTTTGCTTTTAGTAAACTGGAATGAGAGACACTTAATGTAGGGGCATGGAAAGCCTGACATGGATTTCATCTTTGTTTGGCTGTTCCATTTTAATTTGCCACCGAGTAAAGTAGACCAAAAGGTGTCAGAAAAACAGAATAACCAGAATTAGCAGCATACTCCTAAAACAATGGCTTGTGCCTCCAAGTTATCCATGTAGTCAAGTACTGAGGGTAACTTCCAATGGATCGCCTTAGAAAAAATCATAAAAGAAAAACATGTTTCAAAACAGATTTTGCCACTTACGGCAAGGGACCATTAGGGAATATTTGCTTCCGACTTTCCTTCCAAGCTTTAATACCAATGTATATTTTAGCTGAAATTGCAACAAGACTAAATCAGCTAAAAGCATTTTTATTTCGTTAGTGCATTTTGTTTGTCACCCGGTGTCAAGCTAACAACTGCGCGTCTCAATCTACGGTACATTATACAGCGTGATAAGATGAAGACGACATATTTTTTGTATCCCCGAGAGGAAAATACTTTTGTTAAAAGCATGTTTTTTTTGCGAGATTACACCTTTTGAAATACCACTAATACAACCTAAAGAATTAATATACCATATTCTAAGATGAAAAAAGTCACATTTGGCTAATTTGGACCCACTTTGATGGTGTCCCACGTGTAACAATGCAACAAAGAAAAAAGTGTTTGTGCCCACTTAAGGCTCCTTAATAGATTTTTCTGTCTCTTACGCTCTTGGCGGGTCAGCCATGAATTTGGCATAAAATGTTTGCTTTGTCTGCAGATTGCTCTATTCCATTCTACTAGCATTCCCTAAACAAGGCACAATCTCAGGAGTTTACCAGACTACTTTTCCTTAATATCTAGACTTAACTCTTTGTGGTTGAAAGGTTTGGGTAGAGTTCATGCCCAACTGATGACAAACGACACCAAGCTAGGACACCAATAGGCAAATGGTGGGATGCATGAAATATGGAAGAAGATAATGCCAACTTCCTGGCCTTGTCCAGCCTTAATGTTGTGGATCACTAAAGCTGGTAACATACATATAGATATGGGACAGATCGATGGCCGCTTCGGGTGCCGTGCACGCTCACGGCCATCTATCTGGCCCATATCTATAGCAGCCATCCCTGTTTTCGAGGGGGACCAATCAATCCCACTCGAAAACAGGGCTATCAGACATGACCAAAATCACAGTCAATGTCCATTGATTTGCATGGGGAACACGGGATCTCCATGCAAAGCATAGTGGGAGCTGGAGACACAGCAGAGCTGCTGTTGTTAGATCTAAAGGATATCTGACCGAGAGATCTAAAGGTGTATGGCCAGCTTAACTTGAAACTGGTATGGACCCTGATAAATCATAACAAAGAAGGATGTCGGTTTCAGATCAATGACTAAATGCTGAACAAAAACCTTCTTCAGGCAGATAGACACACAAATATTAAAGCTAAATAACGAAGAAGGAAACCATGGGTTGAGTCCATGTGATAACCTATCCTGTTTCAGCTCGGAAGAGAATGCAGAGCAGAGTGGTAAGAGAGATGAGCCCATCACTCTACTGCTTTATCTTTCACTATCCAGTTACAAAGCAATAGGAGCTGTAAGCGGTCATTTCAGAATTGAGTGAAGTAGTGCAAATATCATAAAAATCTAATAAAAACTGCTTTATGTGCATTCAAAAAGCTTGGCCTTAAGCTCCACTATCAGTTTAAACCCTGCGTTGAGTGCACGAGCCACCCATTGATGACAATGGCCATCACCACAGGAACAAACATAACAGAGGCTTGCGCTGACACCAGCAGATGCCAATGCACAGTGGAGCCGTAGCCTTAAACTGACTCTAGGACAGTCAACTATCAAAAAAATTTGTTGAATATTGTCAGTTGACTTATTCTAAGAGTTTAAATGTGAGAACACCCGACTATGGTCATACATAAAAAGCAGGGAAGTTGAATTATGTGAGCTTTTGGTTGAATATACAACCAGATCTACTCTGCTTGTAGTGTAGATACCCACAGAGTAAGAACCTCTCTATGCCTTGGTCAGTGTCACATCATGTGCTTTTGTCCCCCCCCCCCCCCTCCCTTATTCCCCCATCTCATTATTTATTTTCCAGCTGACCCTGCTGTTCTTCTCCCTCTTCTTTTTCTGCTCCCACCATTTTGTTATTTTCTAAACTGACAGAAACTCACCTTGTCAGTATTGTTGTTCTTAAACCAAATATCTTGCTTCACAAAAAAAAAATAATCAGGGAACGGATGCAGTTCTGAAAGTTTCTAAAGCTTCTAGCTCAAATAGTCACTGTTCTGGAGTTGAAGTGTGTAATGTTTCTCTTTCTAGAGAGAATTTATTATTTCCTTTATTGATCTTGTAGCATATTATACTACATTATCCAATTTTAGAACTTGATAGTAGATCGCAACAACTGTGGGCAGTAGAACATTTTGGAAGCAAAGTATCCTTGTGTTATCATATTGGATGTCCTTGTCCAATAAAACTAATGAAATTACTTGAAATATTTGCCCTGTTTTATATTTGTGTTTTGGACTGTTGGTGGTACACTTCCTGCTCTTTTGAATGTTAACCATACAAAGTTTCTTTTAAGTTATGACCCTCATTTGACCCTCTCAATAAGCAAGCGTACACATTAAGAAGCTGCACCTTCTTAGCCCCATGCTCCACTATGTGCTGGCATCTACTGATACCTGCGCAACCCTCTGTCATGTTACTGTGGATGTAGATGGGCTGCATCGACATTAGCCTGACAGAGGCGGGGACCAGCGGATCTGTGGAGACTGCCCTGTCATAGCCCCTTTGCCGTCAATGGGTAACTTGTACGTTCAACGAAGGGTTTTAACAGATAGCGGAGCCTAGGGCTTACCATTGTGGAACACCGGGGCTGAATATACATAGATAAACCTTGTTTTAAATATCAAACTAATGAAATAACCTAAATCAATAGTTTTAGCCTATTGTAAACTCTATCAAGAATGGGAATGGAACATGGCAGCATTTTCAGTCAAATGGGTGAGATAACCTCAATCAGCTTGGGGACAGAGAAAGCATTTAGCTATATTTCTCCACTGCCCCAGAGAAAACATAAGCAAATATGCAGACTGTGTACATGTAATCACTGGGGGACATAAAATCTAATATTTGGAAGTTTTGGATACGTAACAGAATGAAGTTTCTAAGGAAAACAGAGTATGGAAAGTTTAATTGTCCAAAAACAAAAAGGAGGGATGCAACTGCCAGTGGCTCTAACTTTAAGGTGCATTAGTTACCAATGGGCTCATGTGACAGAAATCTGACTTTTCAATAAATTATACTGTAACGCACACTGTGCAACTGAATAATTTATACTGTGCAATCAGATTTCCCCAACAGCTCAAAGTGATTTCCAAAACTGCAGTTCCCCAACTATACAAAAATCCAAAAGTAAGGACACTTGTCTGAAGTGCAGAAAAAGAAAATCTCCACCAAATACCCAGATACCCGTATTGTGAACTAGGTGGCATATGTGTTTTTATACAAATCACCAACACTTTAGTCCACAATTTGCATTGTGAGTGCAAAGATTTAACACAGGGCACAGTTAACATAATGAAAACCGGAAATCAAAAGTTTTCAGCCTTAGTTGTGGTTAACCAGTAAATCCATCAATAAGGAGTTCAGTAAACTAAAGATTGGTAGAGCAATGGTAGACTCTCCAACTGAATCTACAGGTCACTCATTACTATCCTACCAATTATGACAGCCGACTTCCCCATGTTCCCACACTTCCCCTCATCACAGGCCGACTCTGGTCTCCAAACCTACTCCTTTTTAGTTAGGCACATGGAAGTTTTGTATTATTTCCTATCTTTCCACTGTCCAACAGTGTCCCTCGTCACATAGCCAGCTCTGGTTTCGAAACCTATATGTCCTATAGTCTGAAAGAATATGAAACTTCCCTATGACAGTTGGTTAAATGACTAGACTTAAAGCGGTTGTAAACTCAAAAAAAAAAATCCCCCACATACATTACATGGACATATTACACACCTGTCAGCAGTATACATCTGTGAAAACTTGCTACACAGAAAAAAAATAAAAAATAAAAAAAGGTACTTACAATCTTCAATTCCTCATTCCCTACTGGCACCTGAAGCTACTTCCGCCCATTCTGTTGGACATTACTAAGGTGCCCCTCCCCTGCAGACATATTTACCAATCCCAAAGGGTTTGGTATGGGAGGACAGTTCTGGTCGTTCCAGAGATCTATGTGCTGCAGTTTGCATAGGAGAAAGTATGCACAGTATGCAGGTGATATGGGGGTGACATGGATTTGGGGGGCACACAGGTAGGATGAGGTTATAAAATATCTTATTACCTCCTCTGCTGCCAGTCCCAGCAATGTCTCCTCTACACTTCCCCCACAATCACCTCACAGATAACACTTTCATGTCAGGAAAGGTTCTCATTCATCCAGATCATGGTATATGGAGGATGAGGACAGACATGACTGGGTTACTGGGTGTAATATAAAATAATATCGTATTACCTCCTCTGCTGCCAGTCCCAGCAATGTCTCCTCTACACTTCCTCCACAATCACCTCACAGATGACACTTTCATGTTTGGGAAGGTTCTCCTTCATCCAGATCATGAACTCCGAGACAGAGAAGGGGAGGGAGGATTGTATGCTGACAGAAGAGAGCACACAGGACACAGGGACAGTTCTCATTCATGAAGATCATGAACTCTGAGACAGAGAAGGGGAGGGAGCAGACAGGACACAGGGCTGCACAGTGAATCGCTGTGATAGTGACATCACAGAGAAGAGGCAGAGCAGTGCATTATGGGACCCCACACACAGCTGATGTTTTCCCAGCAGCCCTTTCAGCTCTAACAAGCGACCTCGGCGCCGTGGCGCAACGTCACAGCATGGGAGGTGCTACCTCGGAAAAACTCATCTGTGAATCACTGTTGCATACCGTTGTTCTGAATTAGTAAAAAATGGAGATCAAGTCAGTATATGGAATAGCGTATATATCACACCAGGAATAATAAAGAAAAGGATGACTAAGGGTTTGTCAAGTTTTCCTAATAGAACCATCTAGTCTAAAATTGGCTTCCACCAAGAATGAATTAATAGATTATTTGAGCTCTTTTGGAACATTGGGTTTCAAATGTGAAAGAAGTCTTCCAATGCAGTAATCTATATTCCTCAAGCAGACCAACCACCTCGTAGGTCACTGCAGATCAGCCAATACTGCAGAGATCCGCAAAGGAAAAATTACAGCACCAGGGGTGTTTTTTTTACAGACCTCCCCTCCCACTCTCTGACGTTTCGCCTTGGCGATACGCAACACAGCCGCAAGGGTATTTGGGATTTCTGTCCCAGGTACCCTTGTGGTTGTAGATCGCATTTGCGGGATCTGCGAGGCTGTGATGGGTGATGAGTGGAGAGAGAGAGATATGTTACTATCCCTCTCATTACCCAGCAGCTGCATGGATGCACACTTATGTCTGCAGCTTTCTTTGATCGAATAACGTTAAAATATACAACTTCCTATCGAATTAATAAAATCTTTTGATGTTCTTGAAAAAATCAATTGTATTATAATCAAACCTAAAAAAAATAAATAAATAAAAACATTTTCGATGTTCGATACAAAAAAAACCAATCGAACTTTATTATCGCATCGAACATTGATTTATTTATTTTTAATCTTCAAGTCTGTGGGGACCTTAAGTGTCTATTTAACCTTCTGAGCGCACTGCCCGTATCGCGCCGATACGGGCGATCGAGGCAGTGTACACAGTAACCACAGACCTTTTCTAAAAGGTCACATCAAATGAATATATTTGTTATAGTTATTAGTTATCTGCAGTGTATATATGTGATGCTTATGTGGGACTCCATGGTCCAGTGTACTACAAGTTCATTATAAACTTCTATACATTTTTATTACTTAAATACGTGAAAATTTCATAAAAAATAAACCTCCTTTTAGGATACAATGAGCCATAGGGTCATACAAGTTTAAATTGATAATCACGATCCACTTTGAGGTGAAGTCTTGTTTACAGTGTACTCATTTGATACATGTTAAGTATAGCATTTGCCAGCCTATTTGAATGGAGAGCCAATGCATCAGCAGAATGGAAGTCAGTTCCAGACTATTACAATGCATATTAATGTATTGCCATGCATTCCAGTAGGCTGTAACTCTTAAGGCCCCCATACACGTGTCGGATTCGCACCGGATTCCGGCACGATCGATTCCGGGCTCGTGCACGCGAAACGATCGTGCCGGAATCGCATGCAGCCCACCTTGTCCGATCGATCAGGGGCTCAGAATCGGATCCGACGGAGTCTACTTACAAGTGATCAAACAAAGCATGTTAATTGTTAGGTAGGATGTCCAAGCAGTTAACCTGCTCGCTACAACAGGTAAAAATCTTTTAACGTATGAATAAAAAATTGTAATCCTTCCTTTTTCTAAACAGCCCACATCAAAGGCCATTCTCTCCACCATTTACCTTGTACATCTTTATTTTTGTTGCAGGACGTCAGCAGAGGCCAACAGTAGTGTGATTTCACAGGTAAGCCTTCTTCTTTCATGGTTCTCATAAGATCAAGCGACAGGTCTGAGAGAACAAGACAACCAAGAAAAAGTCAGATAAACTCAATACACAAATGCATACATCTCCATTAATACAACACTAAGAGCGTTGTTAGAGGAATTTTGTTCCATTACTAGGAACATTGGCTTTAAATTTGCCTTCTGGTGATTTTCTACAGAAGAGCTTATTAGGCCTAGAGACACAGAGGAAGTCATTTTAATTGTGCTGCAGTGTAAAGAGCACAATTATGTAGAAGGAAGAGCAAAGCGAATTTTAATTTAAATAATTAAAAATTTTTGGAGATAAAGAAAAAAACAGAAACACAGCCATCTATATATAAAGGATAGAAAATGCTCCAGTTGAATGGGTAGGAATTGTCCATGCAGTTTTCATTGTTTATTCCTGCAGCCAAGCCAAAAGGCCAGTGATAGAAGTCTTTGCTCTACTTCCTCTTCCCAAGCCAACAGGTCAGTACTTTTTTTTTATTGAGCCTCACACACACACACACACAATCGTGAATCTCTACACCCAGTGCAAAAAAATGTGAAGTGCACACTTAGTGAAACCACACAAAAACTGCACAGGTGTTTTAGTTGTCCCTTAGGACTCGGCCCCAAAAAAGAGGTGACTAATGGATCAGATAACTGAAGCCATTTGACCCTCGAGTGTCCCGTTCCCCAGTTAACCTCGACCTAAGCCAGGTCTCCCAAGTACTAGGGCCCAGGACGGGCACCGCTCCAAAGAGGGTCCCAAGACTTCTCTGGCCCGGAAGTATCTCCAACACTTTCCGGTGTTAAGTCCCGGAGGACTAACCAGTGGAAAAAAAAAAAAGAAGTGCAGGGGGTGTGGGGAGAATATACTACATAAAAAATAAATAAGTGCTTTGTGCTCGAAAGCATGGGGCAGGCCTAGCCAACGGCTATCAAATTCTTTAGTTGGGCCAAAAGGCCGCCCCCAGGAGGTAGGTGCTCTAAAAGTGCTTTGGTGGATAGTGTCAAGTGTGCCAAAAAAGGTGGTCCCCACCAGTGATCTGTGGCCCCCCACCAGTGATTTATGGACCAGTGATCCTGGGTCCCAACCAGGAGCACTAACCTCGTATAGCCCCTACTTCTTCCACAATGGTGCCGTACAAAGTAAATGCACACCCTATATAAGATATTTACACTTCCATTAATTTATATTAGTGAATGATAAGGCGCTGTATCCATTTTAGCCTCTTTGCATAGAATTCAGGTCTGAGTTCTGAATACTTCTCACCGTGACGCGATCGGGGTGGTGCCAATTGAGACAATCGCTGCAACTTTCCGTGGGTGTATCGGCTACACCCGATGCCTGGTTCCCCTGCGGTTGGGGCGAGCCTGAACGGCGAATGAACAGGGTTCGTCTCAACCGCTAGGGAGGTTAAACAATGCAGTCTCCTGATGAAGTGACCCGTCACGAAACGCATCAAGTCAAAAAGCACTACTGCTACCTGCAAAATGTATGATTAATGTGCCATGATACGGTAGGCTTTATACAATTCCGTTATTGTAAGAATTTTCTTTGACAATAAACATACTTTGTTGAATTGACTTGACGACTACGCTAATTTCTATGCCCTTCAGGTCCCATTTGTTTGATAGGATATCTGGGTGCAACTAGTTTAATTTATTTTTTATTTTAACCCCTTATGGTCACATAGTCCAAGAAAAAACAAACCTTAAAATATTAGTTACCTTTATCCCCTTTCTCAAGAGCACAGTGTAAAGCAAACTGCAGGGGAGAGTTGTGCAGCCCAGATTCTTGCAGCTCAGATGCACATTTTTTTAGCTTGTTCATGGGCTTCAAAAATAAGAAAAAACAATATCATTAACAATGCCAAGAAAGCTATTATACTGTACTATACTTCCATCAAATGCATGCCTCCTGCCTCAAGTTATTATACACAACGCCAACTGGATTGTGTATATGTGAACAGTTTATTATCTCCTGTACTGAAATTAATGAATACAAGATGTAAAAATTATTTGTTCTGTTTCCCCCATGATTAGCCATCCCCATCAAATAAGCTACCCCCCGATTTTTGCCCAAAACTTTAAAAAAAGCACCCCCCCAGCAAATAAGACACCTGTACCTGCCCGAATCTCCCATTCAGGTGGTACAATAGGTAACTGTGTGACTCCGTGTAACTGTCAGGGCTGGCTGTGTTTTGATCCTCTACACCAGTGGTTCTCAACCGTTTTAGATACGTGACCCCAGAAGTGACATCTCAATGTTTTACTTTGTTTTTGGGACACAGAAGTAAGAAGACTTGATATAAACCAAAAAATAAACAGTTGTGCTCAACTGTCAGCAGTGATCACAGGAATGACGTCAGTGACCAGAAAAACCGTTAGGTAGTGTATGGACTTTACAGGATAAAATGGGTGTGTATGAGGGGTGGGTGATGAAGATGCTAAGAGGTGTTTAGCTGTCCATATGGAGGAGGACTGTGGCTCTCTTGTACGATACAGACAGGAACGAGGACAGAAGTCTAACAACTCAGCAGGGTGGATAAAAAGCAATGATTTTGAAATAAGATTGATAGATTTTATGAAAAAAATCTATAAAAAAAAAAAAATCAGTTATTTAAAAAATTTAATCAGATTTAAAATTCTCAGGAAAATAGATTACCTTTCAAAGGTTATTCCATCATGAAATGAAGATTAGTAATTATGTAGTATAAGGCTGCATATGTTAAATTTTTGGGGTAAATAAATTCCATTAATCTATTCACAATGTCATGCTCCTCCAGAGGTAGAGATTATTGGTCAGTTTTTCTTCGCCTATTATCACAGATAAACTATCAGAGATGCTTGGTTTACTTTTGAAGTTCTCAAAACTGAATTTGACTCAGCAGAGATCACATGCCTCTTCTCACAGCAAAAATTTGAAAAAAGACCTTAATCCTATTGTTATACAAACCTATGAATATAGAATCAACCCCTTTAGCTAAGTTTCAAGAAGTTCAGTAAATATAATAGAAACAATATTTTTCTGATTGTTTGGAGTGGAATAGATCTGCACAAGAAGAAAGTGAAACTATGTGTGAGGAGGGAGGGGCAATTTAAATTGTTAATATTAACCCCCCTAGCAGTTTGCTCGAACTCAGTTCGGGCACAGTTTGATCGCTGATCATCCCGTGCTGGGATCGCCTCTCTGTGTGCCGGCGGCTCTGTAGAAGAGCCGCCGACATGCGGACCCCTTCCGGCCCCTAGTCTTCAGCGTCATCTGTGACGCCGAAGGGGGCGGCGACATAGACCTCCATGTTAATGGACAGGGCACAGCTCTCCTATCCACACGCCGCCGGCATCTTTTTGACGTCGGAGGTGTGTAGAGGGCTGGGCGGAGAGCTGGCAAGCACGGCGGAGTACAGTGTACGACGAGCATTTCCTGCCATAAAAAATTGCGCGAAAAGCTCAAACCGCCCAAAGGGTTAAGGCAATGATTATTTTTCTCCTTTCTTACTACAACAGAAAAGTTATCCAAATATGAATGATGTATTTTTCTCCTCTCTAACTACAACAGAAACGTTGTCCAAATATGAATTATGAACCTAAACTGGGGATAAAAAAACTAATATGAAAAGTCATCATTCTAAAATTCATCATCTACTTGCATATTAAAGTTATACCAGCAAGAATCAGTCTTTATGTCGAAAACTATGATTTAAATCAAGCCTTACTGACTAGTGATTTAAATTGTGTTTTAAATCACTTCAATTTAAATCAAATCCGCCCTGCAACCCAGTGCAACAAATTCAGGAAACTTTGTTAAACTTGTGTCCATGTTCCTATAAATCTAAACCAAAATCCAACTGTACAGCACATGCCGTACTGCAGAAACAAAAAAATAAATCACGTCTATGCCATATGGCCTGTCTAGCCTAGCCTGTTGTGCTGTAAAGACAGCGAAACTAATTATTTGGTAAGGAAGATATATATACTTAGGCGTGGAGTTAACTTTAGTCTATGCACAGACCTGGAAGAAATACACAAAGCAAATCTGGATTTAATAATTAAAAACAATGCATATGCCCAGGGGTGCACATAAGTGGTACTCTGGTACTCAAAAGGGGCCAGAAACTAGCTCTGCGTACCGGCATTATTGTTACACAGCTCATATGTGTACTAACAACTTGGAGGCGCTCCGTGTCTGGGCAGCCGCAGCTAAATGTTACATGTATACAATTCATGTCACTTGGATAACTGCCGGGAAATGTGAATAACTATGAAAGGTTGCAGTTAGGGGTGTGACATTGGAAATGCAAATTAATAATCAAAAAAAGAAAAGATTAGACTTCTAAGGGTGTTCTAAGGGAGATCTGAGGGATGAAAGTCAGAGTAGACAAATGTAAGGGTAAAATCTTACTATAGAAAAGCACTGTGTGACAGCTGGAATATGACTATCAAAGGATGACATTTGGACTGCTGGTAGTCTCAGGGGTTGTACTACTGAGGTATGAGATTTGGGGGTTCAAATGTGTTGTACTGACCCAAAGCCAGCTGGTGACCTGTGAATGGAGACAGCTAATCTGAGGATCAATCAGGAACAGGGAGGTCCATCTGCAGTAGAATCTACCATGCAGGAGGCTGACACAGAGGACAGTGAGAGAGACAGTGAGGAAGACCACCCTGCATATGTGGTGAGTATCAAACACCATCTCCTGGTACTCATCTGAGTGCACCCCTGCATATACCTCATGTTTTAATTTAGGGGGACATTCAGGCTTTGAGACCTCTGCCTGCCCAACACCATGCAGATTACATTATGAAGACCTCACAGTATTCAATAAGACATTCGGTCCTCCTCTAACTTGGCTAGGAAATTATCTTAAAGTGAATCCAAATCTGCTGCACAAAATAGAAATGAGCTGAAACTTTATCTTGCTGCAGATACATAATGTGGAATGGATCATACCATCTTTATATTTACACACTGACGTAAAAAGAAGCATCCGCTCTGATTATGTAAAGTGGGATCGGCTATATTGGAGTCCATAAACCTCTTTGTAACCTGTAGCGACGTGTCTTCATAGCCTTGCGTCACTAACTGAATGCACATATTTAGAACCTCTGTAGGACAGGAAAAAAATACAATGTAGAATGAGAAAAACATTGGTTAAGCCTCACACCTAACAGACAAATAGTAAATGGCATAGTTGTTTCTAGTTCTCCTCCAAAAGTACAATGCAAGAAACTGTGGCCGACACATACACAGTGGAGACAAACCCCCAGGTGTGTGATGGGAGGGGAAATGGTCAGAGACTGCAGTGGAGGGGTTGTCTCTGCTGTGTGTCAGCTAGTCAGTAAGAGGGGGTTTCCACATCAGGACCCCTTTGGCTAAGGGCATTGCTTGGCGGGGATCCTGACAGAGCACATAGACTTGCCTTGTTCAGACATCGGCCGATGCAGAGGTTCAACATTGGCAGAACAGCATCCACCAAGCAGGTAAGTAAATGTGCTCCGTCAGGATCTCCTGCCAAGCAATGGATAGCGTTTATTGGATTTGCGCTTACTTAACCTATAGTGGAGCCTAAGCCTAATACTGGCCTAACACTGCGTTTGCCGAATGTTGATGCATCCATTGAGAGTCAATGGATGTGTCTACACATCCGTTGGTGTGATCAGTCAGCTGGCGTTGCGTTAAAATCAACGCAGGGCCCTGTGTTGACATAAACGCAACATAAGCCATGTAAGCATTGACGCACCCATAGAAAATGAATTGAGTCTGTTGAAACACAATGGTAAGCGATGTTCAATGCATTGATCAATCCATTCATGGTAAAAATGAACACAGAGCACTGCATTGACATTAGCACAACCTAAGCCAACACAAGAATTTCTTCACAGCATTTTGTGATCCGTCGGGACCCCTACCTTAAGTTAAGTGCAGTGCTCCTGACAGATCACATACACTGTACCTGCCCTGCGGATGTCTGAACAGAGCATGCGCCGGGCAGGTTCAGTGTATGATCTGTCGGGACCCCCGCCTAGCACTGTGCTTAACGTAGGGGTCCCGGCAGATCACAAAACGCTGTGGAGACATAGATTATGGGTGTGTTGACTTACCCATAAAATTTTATTTAATCAGTTGAAGTGGTGCCCGCCGATAGTGTGAGCGATGGAGAGCAACGGGATGATGTCATCACGTTGCTCTCCACAGCTCATCTGTCGATCCCCGCTCGTTACCTGTGTGGGGGCCTTAAACCATCAAGTCTACCCATGTTCAATCGCAGAGGGCTCTATACTTCATAGTTGTTGGTAGATCTAAAGGATATCTGACAGATCTAAAAGGTGTATGACCAGCTTTAGAGAAGCGGTCCATGGCAGACTACAAGGCACAGCAAGCAACAACATTTAAAAGCACAGGGGCGTGGTAGCACGTAACTATTTGTTGCTTTGTGGTGCGTTTTTAACATGCATGGGTGGGGTGCCATTCACAAACAATAGAATCACACCTTCTTACCGTTTCTAAATCCTGAGCAATCCTTCATATGTTCTAAGATATCTGGGACATACTGAGAGTGTCCAGACTTTGCCAAAGAATAGATCAATCTGAGTAGCACCTTCTCGTTCAGTGCCCCTTTACGCTCTTCCAAAATCTAATGAGAGAAACACCATCACGCATCTAAATCAACATACTGAGCAGTTAGAACTGACACAATTTATGCATATCGATTGTTTTAAAAAATAAATAAAAGATTCAGAAATCAGAATTGTGTTGCCAATTTTTAATCCATCATCATAACTTTGGAGGGGAGCAGTAGCACCTGTAATGATTGATCAGACCCCGACATGTTTGTACTACGGGCAGTGTGCCCACTAAGAAGCTTCTGCAAACTTTCTGTCCTAAAGACATACAATGAAGGAGGAACAAGCCTTGTGAAGCAGAACACCCCCCCCCCAACCTAACTAATAGTTAGGAGGCAGATTTTAAAGTTCAGGGCAACTTAAATGTAACTTTTGCTGTGAATGGTAACAAGGAAGGTTCATTAGAATTTGTAAGAGAAGTAATGCTAAGCAATCTACCCTGCTTTAATAACCAACCTGGGTAATATCCATGGTAGGATTTGGCTTGGGGGGGGGGGATTCATAGCTTCTGGATGTGACAAAGAGGGCAGGGTCAATTGCTGAGTAAAAGATCAAAGGCTCCGATTAACCTCTGGAGCTGCACTCAGGGTAAGTTTGCTTACCCTAGAAACTCACCTCCGAGCTACACTCAGCGACACTCGCCTATCTCCAGTAAGTCCAGGCCGACGGAGATCATCGACAGACCCAACAATCTCTTCCAGTCAACCATGGCGTCATGAATGATTGACCTCCATGTTATGGAGGCAGCACCATCGATGACGTCATCAATGATATCGAGGATGTGAATAGGGAGGGAAAGTGAAGAATAGAGGAGGAACGCCTGCGGTGCGCTTTTAAATAAAGTGTGTCACATGCAAAATGCTCAGAGGGTAAGGGGCAAAGGCACCTTAGAGTCTTTAGCATCATGGATGATTGACCTCCGGGTTATGGAGGCGGTGCTGGATTTTTTTCAGGACATCCCCAGATTCATTCATCTCGGAGATGTGGATAGGGCAGGAGACCGAAGAATCAAGGAGGAATGCCCCAGGTGCACCTACGGTGTTGGAAGGTAATTACTTTGCCCATGAAGAGTAAAGTGCCTGAGCATCACTGTATCCTGTGATCTCTACACACTGAAAGGTTCATTTGTTCCTTGTTCCTCAAGTTCCTTTGACAGCTAAATTATTACAAGTGAAGCCGGCACTAAATTCTATTAATCTAGTTGGGCTATCCAACAAAACCCTATATTATTCCTTTATGACAAATTCTGAGTATACTACTTCTAAGGTCTATATTACGCTAAGGTCTATATTATGCTTTAACCCCCAACCCTCCCTAGCTGTTGAGACAAACCCAGTTTGTTCCGTTTTTCTGAAAAACAAACTCCGAATGAACCAGTATTGTAAAAAACGACTAGGAGTCCGGAAAGCTGCAGCTATTCTCTATCTAGTCGCAGTTATTCTGGTACCGCCACTTCAGTCTGGGGGGAGTGCCATAGACCTGCATTTTAAGGTAGGTGCGCTGCTGTCCCAGTCCACATCAGACTCACATGTGGACAGGGGTAAGAAATTCAAGCAAAGTGCAGAGTAGGGGCTGACTGCTAGGGGGGTTTATGACTAAAGCTGGACATACACGTCTAGATTTTTTGTTAAATTTTTGTGCCATCGTTTAACAAACGCGATCATACGATCGGATTGAATAAAATTTAAAGCATGCGAAAAGTGTCCGAAAAATCAGACAGAAAACCGATCATTCATGGATCCGTTCTGATTGATAATTTTAACAAAAAGCAAAGGAATCAAGTGCTGTTGATTGTCTTATGCCTTATCTATGATTCTTGTGGAAATGACCTTTGTTTGTGTGCTGTTGGTCACTGGTCAGTTCTTCAGCTAACACCACTCCAAACCCATAAATGTGTGTGTACAAGACATATTGAGACTTTCAGGATAGAATCATCCAGAAATCGAATGCATGGTATGCTGCAGTTTGCGATCGTTTTCACAAATTAAAAATCGATTCCGAAATCTGAGGGGGGATCGGATTAAAAAACGATCGCTGGACGTGTATGCCCAGCTTAAAGCATTTCATTATGTCAAAGTGTTGATTCTTCAACAAATCAATAGTTGAACTAACTTTCATTACAAAATAACAATCCCTAAAAAAAACTCACCTGCTTGATAGCTTGGATATCGCCTTTTTCAGCGTATACAGAAGCCAATGTAAAATAAGTACTTTTTCTAGGGGGTAACCCGCTTTCTTGCATGACAGACAGGATTTTTTTGGCACCTTCCATGTCTCTGCAAGACAACAGGCACAGGTAGTTTAACATTGGATACAACAAGCAAAGCAGGAATTTCTTCTGTACATCGACCCAAATATAAGCCTAATTGACCCCCCAAGAATGTGTAGAAAAACTGAATGACTTGGTGATAAGCCTAGGGTGGAAGATGAAGCTGCGTAGGCACACATTACAGTTTTATATTAAGTTCAAATGTCATGTTTTTCATCTCTTGACTCGAGTCTAAGCCATCTTATACTCTGGTATATACAACAGGGGTGCACATAGCTTTTTTAGTGAGCTCTTCAGAGGAGTACCAGGAGATAGTGTGTGGTACTCACTCCATATGTAGGGCGGTCTTCCTCATTGTCCTCTACCACTGCTTCCAGCATGGTAGGTTATGCTACAGATTGACCTCCCTGTTCCTTTTCTAGCCTCATCTGTCTCCATCCACGGGTCACCAGCTGGCTTTGAGTCATATGTAACTCTCACAGTATAACACCGTCTGTACCCCCAGATCTCATTACTCAGTAGTGTGTCCCCTAACCCCCGAGACTACCTGCAGTTCAAATGCCAACCTTTCATAGTCATATTACAGCTGCCACACAGCGCTTTTCTCTTGTCAGATGTTACTCTTACATATGCCTACTCTGACTTTCGTCCCCCAGATCTCCAACACCCTTAGATGTCCAATCTTTTTTTCTTTTGGATTAATAATTTACATTTCCAATTTCAGCCCCCTAACTGCAACCTTTCATAGTTATTCATGTTTCCCTGCGGTTATCCAAGTGACATAAATTGTATACATGTAACATTTAGCTGCGGCCGTCCAGACACGGAGCGCCTCCAAGTTGTTAGTACGTATATGAGCTGTGTAACAATAATGAAGGTACGCAGAGCTAGCTTTTGGCCCCTTTTAAGTACTATAGTACCACTTATGTGCACCCCTGGTAATAATCAACAATGGTGTCTTGTTCGTTCTCAAGCACCCATTTCAAACAACATCAGACAGGTCATACGGGAAACTAGTATGTTGAAGCATCAATGTGAAAGTGTCCCTGCGTCTTATGCAACAAAAAATGCATCCCAGGAGGCAGAAATATGTTCCATTCCCTCCAGCCAAGCCAAAAAGCCACTGTCAAGAAGAGATCTTATCTGCATTATAACTACCCATTCTATGAACACACTGACCAACATATAGAGAGAGACAATTTTACAATTAGATAGCATGAGTTGTGTAATTAACATTCTGCATTGCAATTAATATATTTTGTGACAAAGATTCATATCTCCTCCCATATGTAAATAGCTGCTCATGGGTAAGTCGTCCAGTGCCAGATTGTAAAATGTTTCTGTTCATAAGTTGATAAGCATGTTCAGTGAATGGGTACTGCTAGTGTATAAAACATGCAAAATTTTAAGCCCTGCTGCTTAAGAGCACTTGTCCTTTGGCTGCAGAAATAGAGTGAATACTGCATGGTCCAGTCCTGCCTACTTTGTTGGAACATCTTGTATATTCACTTGATATCTGAATGGCTGTTTGTCTGTCTTATTATTCTAAAAATGTCTCTCCAAAACTTTGGGTGCATCTTAAAGTCAGAAAAATATGGTGTTTCTTTCTATGCTTTTCTTCCCTAAAAGCTAGGTGCGTCTTACAGTAAGGTGCGTCGGAAAAATATAGCTTTTTTGTTTATTCTTTGCTGGTATCGTATATTCACACACTAGAACTTCTAAAACCAGGCCACCAATAGAAGCACAATTTGCGTTGTGGAAGTACGTAGACTGTAGACCTTACCCGGATCTCCCATGTCCTATGAGCAGAGAATTAAAAACATTATCTGTGATTGGGATATTGCAGCTCTTCATGAAACCCAGAATTTTGCTGTAACACAAATACATGGATTTAGTTATTAATTACCTGTAAAAAATAAATCAAAAACACCGAACTTCTACCACATTGCTACTGTATAGAACAAAAGGATTTACCTTATATTTTTTTTTTTAAATGGATACATTAATGTTTATATATGATACTTCATTCTACGATTTGCCCCAGTGCAGTATGGCTATGTTTCCATTACGTCGGGACCCCCCCACTATGCATATATGCTTAGCGGGAGGTCCCGACGTAGCAGATAGACTTACCTGCTCGGCGGAGACTCTGTCTTCATTGCGCCGAGCCGCTTCGCCAATGTAAGGCTGGACATAGTCGAGTACGTTCAGCCTCTGCACCGGCGGATGTGTAAACAGACCATCCACCGAGCAGGCAATGTCTGTGTTATACGTCGGGATCCCTGCTAAGCGTATACACTTAGCGGAGGGGTCCCGAGGTATAATGGCAACCCTTAGGGCAGGAGTGGGCAAACTAAGGCCCCGGGGGCACGTTTTTCTTTACAGTCCTTTGTCATCTTTTTAAGATGGTCCCCTCCGCTTGTTCTCTGCAATGAGGATGATGTCTTGGGGACTATGCAGTGGTGTGATCATGACACTGTGGCGCATCCTCATGGTGACAACAGGCTGTCTCTAGGAATTATCTCATCTCATTGCAATTGGCACACCTAGGACCAGCCATTATAGGCTTCGTCCGGCCCCTCTATCAAATTCAAGAAGCCAATGTGGCCCACGAGCCAAAAAGTTTGCCCACACCTGCCTTAGGGGTAAGTTTGTTTACAGAACAAACTCATCCTGAGCTTTGCATAGGGCTTGATCCCACTTGGGCGAGATTGTGCCTATACATTTCAATTGGGGCCCCCCCACAGCTGCGGCCGGTGGCGACCCGCGATCTGAAACGCTGCTGATCGGCCCTAATATGGGCGCCCATAGAGGTGAATGAATGCAGTTAAAAATTGCGTCTGCATCCATGAAGTCTCAAACCACGCCCATAGACAGTGAATGGCAGGAAATGGCAGGTGGGGTGGGACAGGACATCTTAATATCTCCCCCCCCCCCTCTTCCTGCCTGCAGGTCCGTGCCCGGGCTTCAAACCCAAGTGCAAACATGCCCTAAGGGATATGTACCTATGCTCTGCGATTCTAAATCTTGGCAAACACGCCGCTTATGGCACCGTCTCTTTGGAATCATCGGTGTAGAAGAAGCGACGCCATTGACCCCCAATGTAAAGGAGGTGGTCCTCCATGTGATGTGTGGTGGGGAACCCCAGCAGAGTACTATGTATTCTGTTTTGATTGCCTGTACTGCATTATACAATACAGCAAAAGCAATACATTATATATAAAGATCATTTGCTTTAACAGGGCTATATACAAAGACTCCTTCCCTGGCACTGGATAATTGGCTGCACATATATACCTGAAACAGTGATTTTAGGATGCACTCCCAAAACCACCCAGCTATTTAACATAACACCATAAACCCAACATACACGGTCTGGCCCAAAAAAAAGGTCACACACTCTAATATTTCATTGGACCGCCTTGATCTTTGATTACGGCATGAATCCGCTGTGGCATTGTTTCGATAAGCTTCTTCAAATGTCACAAGATTTATTTCTATCCAGTGTTGCAATAATTTTTCACCAAGATCTTGCACTGATGATGGTAGAGTCTGACCACTGCACAAAGCCTTCCCCAAGCACAACTCACAGATTCTCAATGGGGTTAAGGTCTAGTGGCCAATCCATGTGTGACAATGAGGTCTCTTGCTCCCTGAACCACTCTTTCACAATGTGAGCCTGATGAATCCTGGAATATGCCCATGCCATCAGGGAAGAAAAAAACCCATTGATGGAATAACCTGGTCATTCAGTATTTTCAGGTAGTCAGTTGACCTCATACTTGAAGCACATACTGTTGCTGAAACTAGACCTATACCAAATTGCTTAGTTTAATCCAAGTGGCAACTTTGTTTTTTTGGCCGGGCAATGTATTTGCCAATAGACTTCTGACCCTATATATGGTTTCCAAACAATCAACCTTAAAATGCCCACCTTGCTCCTTCAAGATCACCTCGATGGCAGTACACAGCAATGAGTTCTTCATATGTAGCCTGAAAAGACATCACAATATCATTGACATACCTTATGGGATGTATATGGATACATATTATTTTAGAAAAAGGATATGGAAATTAGGTCTTGTTATAAAGAACATAGAGAATAGAATAGAAATACAGAATGGAATAAAATCTTAAATAAGTCTTTAAACTATCATTTTAAACTAATAAACTTGCACAAAAATTTCATTAGTCACAGATGCTTAGGATGTATCAGACCAATTCCATAAAAATTAACAGGACTGGTGAATCTATATAAAAGGTGTGACATTCCCAGCGTCATTAATGACGCAATGGTACAACCCAGGGTACCTATCTTTGCATTTACATGCAGTTCAATGTCAGCTCCCCAACTCCTCATAGCAGGTAAGACGGCACAGGCTCCTCTGGGACAGGTAAGCACACTAGGCAGTGTTCTCCCCAGAGCAGATTGGCCGGGCGGCCCGCCCGGGAGATTTTAGTCCCCGCCCGGCAGTTCCGTCCCGCTATACCAGGGGTCGGCAACCCCCGGCTCCAGAGCCGCATGTGGCTCTTCTTCATCCTCGGCGCGGCTCACCTCTGATAGGCTGCCGGCCAGCGGCAGCACACAAGTCCTCCGTGGCGAGCAGCCTGACAGGCGGCGCCTCCCCATTCTTCAGGAGCGCGCCACAGCCACTGAAAGACACTGAAGGACTTGTGTGCTGCCGCTGGCCGACAGCCTATATGAGAGGCCGCCGGACCGGTGCAGGCGGCGCGATGACTTCATTGCGCCGCCCCGGCTGAAAAAAAATTCTGGGGAGAACACTGCTAGGGATGTTAAATAACGCACCATACATGCACAGCTATTTGATTTCACTTTTACAAATCACTGCTAGTTTTTTGTGAATTTTTTACCCTTTGTTAACAGCTCCAAAAGCTGCTAAATAACTATTTGACACACACAGACTGAGGCAAAGAAAACAGCAATGGTCTATTTCCTATGGGAACATGAATAAAAAGAAACAGCGGGGTCATCGGAATTTCTGATTTATTAACCTTCTTGGTGTTTAGCCCGAGTTAACTCAGGGCAAATTGGTTTGTCAACAAAACTGACCCCGAACCTACAGGAGGCATACTCACCTGTCTGCTGAAGTCCCTCAGCGATTCCCTGTGTTGACGGACCCACCGATCTTTCCGGGTCCACAGACACAGGGAAACGCTGTGCTATTTCATATACAACGCCTGAGGGTAGGCGGCCATTGACCTCCATGTTATGGAGGTGGAGTCGATTTTATAGAGCAGAACCCCGGCGGATTTTATGCACATAACACACTTTTTTTAAGAATGCGCACCACTGGCAAACCGCCTGGGAGGTTAAGGGAGACCAAATATAAAAAAATTTAACCGCATACCTGATTTGGCTGTAATTGGGCAGCTTCCATGTCAGCAAGGAATTCTTCAGGTGAAAAGTTGTGTTCATTTTGCATGTAAACTCGTAATAATGTGTTGTAATGATTTTCATTGAGGACCATCCCTAAGAATAACAATTACATTAATATTTTACAAAATTATAAGAAAATCTCCAGTTGTACACTATATTAGTTTACACTCTATAAACAAACTTTTTTCACCAAAATAGGGGGAGGGGGTTTAAAAGTACAATGTCATTTCCTCCCTCCCTCCCTCTGCCCCTCTCCACACAGCCGGTGTCATTATCAACGCCGGCTGTGTGGGCGGGAAAGCCGGCGCTCCTTCATTAACATGGAGGTCTATGGAGCCACCCCACCCCCCCTTCAGCGTCAACGTGACGGAAGACAATCGCTGCAGCTTTCCAGGGAGGCGTCAGGTGTACCCAATGCCGGCTTCCCCTGCGGTTGTGGCGACCCTGAACGCCGAACAGGGTTCGTCTCAACTGCTAGGGAGGTCAAGCATTTTAAATTGTGAATGCACGACCACCAGGGGCCAAATAAAGCAGTGGGAAGTCGCTCCTTTGTATTCCCCCTGTGGCTTAGAACTGAGCTAAGCTGACGCCGTAAAACCGTGGGAAGGAAGATCAGAAGGTGTGAGTGGGCCGCTTCATCCCTGCTCACATACAGAGGAAGAGAGGCAATCCACCCACGGACAGATCTTTTCCCTGCAGAGGTGTGTACGTGAGCGGGGCTCAAGCCAAAGGCTCTCCAACACAGCTCTGCAGGGGGGAAATATCTGACCATGGGCAGATTGAATATTGAATATGTCCAGATGATGGGGTATCATGATGACGTTAACAAAGACATGCAGCAAGACTATGCAGTGTGATAAGTGGAATAGTACTCTGATGGGTGCGACACCAGTAACCACAGTCAAACAGTAAGACAAACGGAGAAACAACAAGTAGACGTCATCCTTATTGAACACAAGGGTCCTTACCCATTTCTTTTAGTTTATCCCAAACTGACTTTACAAGCACTGTTCTTTCTTCCAAAGATACTGCAGGCATTAAGGATCCACATGAATGCAAGAAAAACCAGGCCTGACTGCTGGTTGGGGAACCTAGAGCAGGAGAAAGCATTTTATAAGACAGGGCACATTCTGGAAGAGAAATGTAGAAGTAACTGCTTTAGAGGGTGCGTGTCAGAGGTCAGAAGTGCTGCACACTTGGTGGAACTGTCCCTTTGTTTCCAGTTTTTGGAACAAGGTATTCACCTAATGTCTAAACTGTTCAAAACCAAACTCTCCAAGAACCCATGCCCTTCTACATTGCAAAATTGACAATCTTAGAAGCTTACAACACAGGTTAGCACATCACCTCCTTATAGCATCTAAACTGACCATTGCCCAAAACTGGAAGAAGCAGCTGTTGCCCTTCCATGACTTTAAATGTAGAGTCGATGCGATCATGCTAAGCTAAAAACCCACCAGCATAAAAGATGATGAGCACGAAAGATTTCTGGCCACCTGGGACCTGTGAATTCAGGCTTTGCACCCGTTCCTACATAGGGACAGTTAAACCTCCCTAGCGTTCATGGCAAACCCAGCTTGTCCTGAGATTATTTTTCAAACAAACTCCGGACGAGGTGGGCTCACATGAATGGAGCATATCCCCTGAAGCTGCAGCAATTTTATCTGCGGCCGCAGCATTTCCAGGGTTGCGCAACCACCCTGATCACGTCACAGTGACGCGGAAGGGGACGCGCTCCATAGACCTTCATGTTAATGGAGGGGTGTTGGCTTTACAGCCCACATAGCCGGTGTCATTATTGTACACTGCCCCGATTGCCCGTCTTGCCATTAAAAATGGCGCAGGATGCTCATCTTTAGTCCTTTCTCCGGCCCATTTTTGCACCTTGGATCATAGCCCTCCTCCTGGAGACCCCCTCCCACCCCATCTTTTTCTCTCTCTCTCTCATCCTCCTGCTATTTCATTTCTCCTTTTTGCCATTAGGCAATTTGTTACCAGTTAATCGTTTATACCATCTGGCATCCCCTAGATGAGTACATACCAACACTTTTCACTATTTGTGCCACTGAGAACCGTAGGGTTCATGCTCCCATTGGATTCACTACTGTGATTGGTCTTTTGCCTATTATCTCAACTGTATCCCGGTTTATAAGCCACCGTTTCCACGACTTTGGACAGATGTTTCTCACTTTGCAATATTGTACAACATACATGTTTATACTGGGCTCTGCTGACCAGATGTTTGTATATGTTGCAGGGTGAATAAAAATCAATGATTTAAATCAGATTTTTTTTTTACAAAATGCTTTTTGAGGGAAATATATTAGCATCCAAAGGTTATTCCATCATGAAATAAAGATTCATTTTGTAATTATGTAGAATAAGGCTGTATATGTTTCACTTTTTTGGTAAAAAAAATTCCATGAATCCATTCACAAGGTCATGCACTTCCAGGGGGGTTTTTAGATTATTGGGCAGTTTCTCTGCCTACAAGATATTATCACAGAGGCTTGGTTTACTTTTGCAGTTCTCAAAACTGAATTTGACTCAGAAGATCACATGCCTCTTCTTCACAGCAAAAATGTTTTAACAGATTTTGGAATCCTGTATGATTTTCCTTCCACTTCTCACATGTCACCACTTTGTATTGGTCTTTCACGTGGAATTCCAATAAAATTGAGTCATGTTTGTGGCTGTAATGTGACAAAATGTGGAACAGTTGGGGGACGAATACTTTTGAAAGCCACTGTATGCCCAATTCTTCCAGGTATGGTGAAGTATGAGACAATAATGTTTAGCCCAGTGGTTCTCTACCTTTTTAAATCCGCAACCCCGGCAGTGTGTCACTACTTATATTTGGAACGCAGAAGTTTGGGTGCAGATCACATTCAGCGACGACACTTCAGAAACCATCAGGCAAGTGTAATGTCCCCTCCATTATATTTTCCCACCCACTTGTGCAAATAATGTGGGTGGTGGGAAGTTAGGAGGAAGCATAAAGCCCCATCCCATTTGTAAGTATCAGCGCTTGTTAGCAGCAGCTCTGATGCTTCCAGAGAACTAAGCGACCCCTGTGAAATGGTCATACGATCCCAGGGTAGTGGTTCTCAACCTTTGGGTCGGGACCCCCTTGAGAACCCGACCCACAGGTTGGGAACCACTGGTTTAGGCAGTGTTAATGAATGTGTGTCAGCTACAAGCCCGAGCAACTTGTAGTTTCACAGGGATTAAAAAAATAGGGGGACAAAAAGAGTATGTGCTGCCGCTATTATACACCCCTCACACTAAGACGAAGAGCAACAAAAGAAATGGAAACATACGTACCTGCTTTGCAGACATTTTCAAAGGCTCTAACAAACTGCTGTTGACTAATGCGTCCAGTTCTTTTTAACCGGCTTCCAATTACATTTAGTGACAAAGCATCAAACTCTTCCATTTCCACAGCAGCAACATCTGCCACACCGTTATCTTGTACAGCTGTTGCAAGAAATCTTGGCGACCTACTGAAAGATCTGCAAAAATGGAAAAACAGTTTAATGGTAACTTGGTTGGCAAAAATCTAATCAATCACAAGGTGAAGGCATTGTGGCATGGCAAGACATGAGCAGTTTCGATATGGGAACATGGAAATCAGCCAATAGAGTGTCTTGGTACAGAGCAAAGCTATAGCCCAAAGGAAAGCCAAAAGCATCAGGACGCGGGCGTCAAAGAATTTGTGGATGTGAGGCATGGCTGTTGTCAGGTCTGTACTTTAAGCACCTTCTTTATTTTTCTCTCCACCACCCCCTCTCCCCACATACTGTTTGTTCCCTTTTCCTTCCTTTCTTCACTCATTGCCAATCACCACTTTACGTTTGGTGTTCTTGCCAAGCTGCCTTCATAGGGTCCTTACTATATATTTTACAATATTTCTAGAGCTAGGCTCCATGATACCACCGCTGTCCATTATTATGGAGAATAACCCATCCCAAACCCATGCATGAAGTTGGCGTGGTCCCCCATTAGGCAGGTTTCTTCACAGATTCCATAAACATGCTGGTAGGTAAAATTTTCTTAGTAAGATATAAGACTATAGTGGGATCATTACATCATCACTTCCTCAGAGAGAATATTGGATGACTATGGACTCTAAAGAGTAAAGTTACATGATAGCCCCTGCATGAATCGGGTCAGCACATATTGTCATCATTTAGTAGTAAATGCTGCCTGCCTGGCTGTGAGGATGAGAGTCAATGAGCTTTGGGTGGGTGTCCATCCTATCAAGTGGAGATTCTTCTACAGTCATTTATACATCAATGGGTACACCTGACTTATGCCACCCATACATGGATCGATTATTGGTTCGATTCCTGAACAGTCAACCAAAGCGTAATTCTGCAACGATTGATTGTTCAGAAAACGACGGCTGCCCACATAGAGTGATTGACACGTCGGTATTTTCCGTTCGATCGCCATTACCTTGGACGACCCAGGATTCCCATCCAATGTATTAAACAGAAATAGATTCCCCAAGGTGGTGTGTAATGTTAAGGTTAAGGGTTTGGGGTGAGTTTTAGGTGTTAGGATTAGGAGCTGGGG